>OZ021688.1:5604037-5628471 GCA_963978505.1 Listrodromus nycthemerus | reverse complement strand
GTAGCCGGGCTGTTCCGTCTTGGCACGATTCATTCTCCTCGCGTGTCCCGCGTCACGCCGCTCGGATGAGCTCACGAGCGGAGGTGCAGTAATGTAGGTGGCCGAATAGAAGGTGGTACACCTATAGCCGGGCCGGGGGGCGGGTATTATGGTTCTATGCAGACGGAGAGTCTCTCGCTCGCTCCCTCGTTCGCCCTTATTCGACTCTTTTGTCTAGGCGTCCATTCTCCGGCACATTATCAGGCCTATTGTCCCTCACATTGTTACCCCCCCCCCCCCCCCCCACCTCCGCCTCATTGTTTTGCAATTTCCCCCCACTTAACCGATACGCCCAACCCGCCCTCGCTGCACTCTCTCTCCTTCTCCCACCGTGAGCCGCGCGTATGGCGCATCAACCGCACCCCGACCAACGCAAGTGGCAGAGACGGAGGAGCAGGACGAGAGCACCTCGGGCCGCCACCCTTTCCCTTCGCCTCCGGCAGGATCGCTGCCACAGCGCCGGCAACACCAGCGCCGAGGCCCGCAGATTCGACACCCTCGCGGCAAAAACTCTCTCGCGCCTTCCCTCGACTCATCCTGCCCCTTCCACACCACTGTCTCCCGTACTTCTCTCGGCTGCACCCTCCGAACACTCGCGTGCCGCTGGCTCGACCGACCCCTCCCTCGATTAACCGATTACTGCACACGTGTAAATACCGACTCTTCGTTCCGACGAGCACAGGCCTCTTTTTTCGCGGTTTCGCAAACGCCCGCTCAACGTCGTGAGCGTGAATTTTGCGATGGAAGGGTGGCTCGCGGTATTCAACGAATATTGTCCGGGCGGTTTCTATGGATGATGTTCGTCCGCGATATACCATATTACATTAATCGGCAGTCGTGGACCGTGCCTCGGCGTGATCCACGAGAGCCGTCGAATGTGTCGACGATGCTGAGGAACTTTCCGAATGAGTTCGACCGGCGTAATGCGCCGGGAACGAGAGGGTCTGAGACGGGCGGATGCTCCAAACACACGATAATTAGGACGAGTAGAAAGAGGCCGAGCGAACGCGTATACAACGAGATTGTGCTAATCACCGACGAGGAATCCGTACAACTCTCGTACGCATATAATTCCACGGTGGTCGGTACGGCGGGAAAGGAGAGAAAGAGGTGGGAGTGGGTCGGAGAATATATTTCAGAGCTTTCACGACTTTGAATGGAAGCCCTTGAAACTCACCGTAAAATAGACAAAAGCCTCGCTCGTTCGACAATTCGTCTATTCTGCCATTCCCGTTACGTACGAACGAACGAGCTTCACCGTCTACGTATAACATATTGCCTCGGTCTCTCTATCACCGGGCTCTTCGTATTGGTGGGCGATACCACCGAGTCCGCCGCCTCTTTCCGTTCTTTACTTTTCCTATCCGACTATCTCACCGTCGTTTCGAGTTACTCGTTTCGCCCATCTCCCCAACCCCACCGTTCCTCGACGATCCCCGTCCGATGCGACACACACGCACGAGTCACACACGTATCGCGCACACTTTCCTGTAGTCACTGGGAAGCCCAAAACCGAACGACCACACGGTGCACTTCCATTCCGGTGGCGCGCCCCATTCCGTCACGTCGACAACAACGACCACGACAGTTCCGAACTTTTAACAGGTTCCTCCTTCGTGTCGTCGAGTCAATATATTCACCGGGACAATATCCTGCTGTTCGCGTCCCGGCCTCGCCCCGTGCCGTTCGTCTCCACTGGGATTCACCTCTTGACCATTCGATAAGATCGAATCGAAGGCTCGTTTGTACTTTCCCGACTCCGCGGTGGTTTCGTTAAAGCGGCCGCGACGACTGCTTCGCGACGAAGTCCGATCGATCGATGCGTGCAATTGAAATAGCGTTCGAACACATCGACGAATAGATAAAAGTGATGAAAGATATGGATAGGAAAAGCTGTCGGGGAGACGCGTTTTGTGAAAGAGCCAGTTGGAAACACGGTATGGAAGAGGATCGTAGGAGTGGGTTAGTACGGATGGATCGTATCGGTGCGGCAACAATGGGATCCGCGGGGTGGGATGGCGGAGACGCCGCAATCCTCTGGCTCGCCTCACTTTTCTTTGCGTGTCAAATGACTGAAAAGCCGTCGGGGGAGGGGGCGGAGGGAAGAAAGGGTGGCGGGTGGGAGACGCGTACAGGGGTTGCGGAGGAGGTTGCGAGAGCAACGAGCGCAAGGAAAGTGGGGACGCGATGATGACGCTGTGGCAGTGGAAACACCGCTGCCGGGATACACTGGGAGGCACGCGGGGTCTCTCTACCAGCAGCATCACCACCGGGGCCATGAAAGGCGCGCTTTGTTTGGAAACAATGCCGATACTCGGCTGCTACATCCTCATCTCCATTCTTCGCCTTGACGCAGCAGCGACGACGCCGCCGCTGGTCGTTGTTGTTGCAGTGGAACTCGCGAGCCCGCACACCGAAAAGGATTCGCGTCGCTTCCAAACCCATCGTTATCCCCGCGCTGGGCTTTCTTCCTGCTGATTTTATTCACGTCTAATTAGAATAATGCCGTTTCGTTGGCCAACGAGGCGCGTCGCTCGGAACATTCGACTTTTGGGTTTGTTTTACGAACTGCCTATAGTCACGAGCAATGGGTCCGAGAGAGATCGAGGACGGCGATCGGAGCTTTGAGAAAAAGTACGCTTGAATGTGGCGCGGGAGTTGAGAGGGGGGTGGGGGGGGGGGGGGGGAGTAAAGTAAAGAATCGGCGTGTCTGTAAAGAGGGTTGCGCGCGATGGTTCGGCGAGCCGGAGGTCGGTAGGAGAAACGTCGCCGAAGGAAAGCTCATAACAAACTATTGAAAAGCGGGCGAATGAAAAATCAATGACAGTGGGTAGGGAATGGTTGGCGGGACGGGCACGGGCCGGTCCCGGCCAAGCGGGACTTTCTGGCATCGAGGCGGAGTGAACGCGCTGCGGAACGGCAATAGGGAGTATGGGGGAGGACGGTTTGGTGAATGGAATATTATTGGGGCATCCTTTCACGCGGACTCGACGGAAGCTCGAAGACCTCATCTGGTGGCTGTATGGATGGCGTTCGCTCCGGCAATGCCGCCTATTGAACCGGAGACTGGTTATACATATGCGCGTGTAGTACGGTATGGCGCAGTCATATATCCGATGTGTAGTAAACTTACACATGCATCGTGTAGATTCGCGCGCGCACATGTACATTTCCTTTTACCAATGTATTTCAATCGGACACACGGGGTGGCCTTTTATGGAGTATATCCGTACAGGCGACTGAGGTACGCCACTGTACACGGGCAACCGTAGACGTAGTTCGCCCTTCCACCGATGTGCGAAGGCTGCGGGTTCTTACGTTACATGATTTATCACGCAGCTTTCAGTGAGCGCGTGCTCAAAGCCTCTGAAAGAGCGCGGATGGATAAAAGATATAATGGAGGAGGCGAAATAGAGGGACTCCGTCCGATATGGTGAACCGGGACTCGATCCGATATCGCGACTATCGAATCCCCCCCCCCCCCCCCCCCTCCCCCCTTTTGCAAAATCGAACGTTTCAATGTCGGTGGACTCATTTCATTTAACGAAAAATAATATCTTCGTCGATAAACAAAATTAGCAGTGTTGGAAATTTCTCTTGAAAAATGCAACAAATTTTTTTAATTGTTTTTCTATCGACTCGTCGGAAAGAGTATTTTAGCGAATCGGAGTACGGAGAAGGAAATTTTGTGTTCGGAGAGATATAATTATAACTGTGCTATTTGTGGAAGAATGTGGCTGAGAGTGGTTTAGCGTAGTGAATCTGGGAGGTCCGGAGGGGTTCGAAAGTGGATGGGAAGGAGGTCGGTGGTCGCGCGGACAAAGCGGAATAGTGCGGTGAGAACGGTGAATCTCGCCGTGGCACATTCTCGCTTCGTTCGTTGCTGGTAACGGAGCGGGAGGGGCGGGGAAATATCCGATTCACAACCTTCCCTGTATGTCCGCTCGACGGTACCGAGGGTTGTTTTACTGTCCTCTTCCGGGACACCCAACGGAACGTCCCTTCCGTTCATCGCTTCTCAAGCGCCGACATTTATATATATTCCGTGTTAACGAAAAGGGTTGCCTCTTGTTTCATAAGTTCATCAGAGTTGTCTCTTCCATACAAGATTAACGACAATTTTTTTGTTGTTGTTTTTTCAAAAATAATTTGCAAATCATAAATAATCGATATTAAAAATCAAGGATATCGAAAAAAAAAAACATTTTTTTCTAAGGAGCTTTCTCTGCGAGGTAGCGAAAATTAGCGGGAAGTCGTTCTCCGTCGGGTCCGGTCGGGTGGTTGCGCTGCGCGTTTGACTCCGCGACCCCCGGAGCGCTTTACACGCGCGGGACGGTGTTCGAAAGGGGTGGCGACTCCGCAACCCTACTCGTCGTCGCGCGTCCGATCTCGGTAGTTACCGCGTTAGGGGTGCGTTCCCGAAGCCACCCTCGCTATCGGTTTCACTCGCCGTCGTCCTCTCGCGGGACTCGTCGACCGGCTCAATGATTCATAATGATCCCGATAAAAGCCCCCGCGGCAGATAACGGATGTGACGTTTCAAACGTGCGCCGGATGCGCGTGCATGGCCGAGGGTTGAAATTCGATTGAGCCATTTCGCCCAGCTGCTCGTCGGCAGATCGAGAGAGGCGATCTGCAATTTTTTTCGACAATTCGCACGGGAAAAAAATTAACGAATAATTTTTTATACAAAAAAGTGATGAATTAAGTTGAAAAAAACACTACAACGATAAATAACCACATTCGAAATTAACATTCTCGATATGAATTAATTAGAAAAAATAACGGAATGAAAAAAAAAAAAAAAAAAAAAAAAAAAAAAAAAAATTGCATAAACGGACATTGACAGTTCGATGTCGAAATTGGGTGTGTACGAGCCGCGTATAACGCGCCGGTGTGTGGCGGCACGTGGTTCAGGGTGATTACACGTCGGGCTCCTGCAGCATATTGTTCGAGATCGAGGGGGAGGTTGACGTCGGCGTGCCGCAAGGGAGCGAAGCGGCGAGAAAAACGAGAGCGAGAACGGCGAGAGCCGACGACGGGAAGGGTGGACAGGGAGTAAATAAAACGGTGGCACGGGGCGGGGAGGTAGGGCGTGGAGTCGATCCAATGATGCGTGAAGCCACTGGCACCCTTCGGCACGATAGAGAAACGAATGGGACGTCCGCCCACGGGGCAAAAGGTTCCGATCGCTTGTTCAGACCTTGCCGAAGGCTTTGCCAATTCTGCCCTCGGTCGCGATAAGGCTTTCATGATTTTGGCAATCATTGCGTTTTTTTTTTTAATAACCGATTTTTACGTACGGCGAAATTTTCATTTTTAATTCTATGAGGTGGGATTGTGAAAAATAAAATGGCTCATTAATTACCTTTCATTTAATGGAAAAATATTGAAATCAATTTTTTTTTTTTGGTTTTTTAAGCGAGTCTATAAGCTCCGAGAGCACGTAATTGCTCGTAATACACCCCTAAAAAATTCGCGTGTCACGAGGTATACGAGATTTTTGGATCGCAACCATATAACCTTTGTCCTTTTGGTCACGAAAATCCTTTTATTCATTGATTTTCCGTATTTTTTTTTTTTTTTTTCTGCAAAACGAAAAATTTCACTCCAGTATGGAAATAATATTAGAAAAAAAAATAGATATTTTTTTGAACATTTGCATTGTGCCGAATGAATCGCGAGCATACTCAGCAGTTGTAGAGACCGAGCGTTGAGGGCGCGGGGTACGTCTTGTTTCTGGACTTTCGAAATAATCCATTTGCCGAAGTAAAAGTTGGATGGCTCGTTGGCACAATGGTTGCTTCTCTGCCATCGTCTTCGTCATATCTCCGCTATCTGGCGGTACTGATCTCATTGTGACCGCGGGGCGGCGAAGTCAGCTATTATGTTTATTAAGTTGGCCGAGCGTTGCCGAGATGAAGGGAGCGAGCGAGACGAGAGACGAGAGAGAGGAGAGAGCTTGCAGGATCGAGCGAGAGGGAGAGATTGTTCGGACGTGAGTGTGGTAGTGAGGGGATGGGTCGAGGGTTAGGAAGCAGGGTGTATTGTCCCGCGCATTGTCTGCCCCATTGTGTGACATCACGGCCCGATAACTGCCGATAAGACCGCGGCAAGCGGAGCTACGTTCGCGTGCTTCACTCCCCTTCTATGCGGATATATGAAAGAAATTATGTAATACGTCTGCATACGAATATACATCACTTTATCCATGTATTAAAGTATATTATGTATTTGAGGTTTTCGAGGTGTGTCGACTCTGGAGAAATTCGAATTTTTAAGGGATGCCTTCGGAAGTTGGAGCGTTTCTAAATTTTCCGTTTTCCATTTTTTTTTTTTTTTTTTTTAAAGTTAAAATTCATATAAATATTTTTTTTTAAATCAATAATGAAAAATCGGGGCATCACTGATGGTACGTAATTTTCTGTTACAGACCGGCGGATCAACCAGGCAGCCAACATTCGGTAAGTCGATTTTCGATTCTCGATATTTCTTTTCTGCCGGCCTTAAAAAAAAAAAAAAAAAAAAAAAAATTACAAGAGCCACGATGAGCATGCCGGACCCTGTAGAAAGATCGACGCGTGCGTCCGACCCTGCTCCGAAATCCCGGATGATTTCGTCGACTTCCTCCCCCCCAAGTGGCAATGCCATTGATATATGAATAACAATCGAAAACTATAACCCTCAGCGTAATAACGTGGGTGCTACGTTGCGGAATAAAGCCACTGTCAGTCGGGTACGAGCGCACTTTACGAGCTCTCGGACCATTTTTATGTTAATAAGCTTGAGCGAAACGATATACACCGTAACCCCCCGCCGAACTTTCATCTTTTTTCCCCCCTACTGCTCGGCGATTCATTCCCCGTCGTCGTGTCATTTTTTTCAGCCGGAAGATGAAAAGAATGGAATTCGCGTGACAAACAAAAATTGTCACGCGAATTTGCTACGCTGCGTGGAATATATATACGCGTGTATGTGTGTGTACATAAATCGGTAGTGGGATTTGAGGAGGAAAAAAAGAGGGAAAAGTGGGGACGTACGAAATCCGGGACAAACTGGCGGTAGATCTGGCGAGGAATGAAAGCGCCGACGAAGGGTGAGGGTAAAGAATTCGAGGGGCTTCGGAGGAAAACGACACAACGGACGATAGGAGCACCTTTGTACCGGGGGAGTGAAGTAAGCAGTGCAAAGTGTTATTCGCGAGGGATTTCTTTGGTTCTCTCTCGGTTCTTCGTTTCTTCGGTTGTCAAGCCGAAGGATACGAAAAGAGATTGACTGTAGAGGATTTTAGTCTGAGGCGTTAGACTTTCGACTAGTTTTGATTGTCATCGAATCATTCCCTCGCCTACAGCTCAGTTGTTTAAGAAAAAAAAATTCCATCGACCCGCTAAATTCGTCAGATTCTAGTACACATTTTCCCAACTAACGTCCTCGAATTAACACATTCGTGGCTTTGATTATCCCGTTAGAGTACCAAAACGCTTTGGATTTTTGAATTTTCGTTAGACTCGTCGTCGCCTCGTCCATGCTCCGTCTCGCGACTTGGAAGTATAACATCTTCTCAGTCGGATGATATAAACACGAGCTGATTCCACGATTTCACGAGCGGGCTGGTTGGATATCGTGAAAGACATACAAGTATCGCGAGACAGATAGCGAGAGGAATGTATAGCTGGAAGTTTCGTGAGCGCGCCGCGCAAAGATGCCTTTGAATCCTTAATTCCCTTTGAAACTCTCATTCTGGCGGGAACGAGCGGTATTATTCGGCTGAATGACGTATTGAGCGAGTTTTGTATGCCATACAAGGCTCGTGGCGAACAGCGCGCAGCCTCGTCCTCATCTCGGTCGCTCTTCTGTTCCGCGTCCACGCGGTATTCCTCTAAGCACAAATTTCCCTCACCCGAACTCTCCTCTCCGCCCCTCCATTCCTCATCTTGCTCGCATTCTTTTCTTCGCCATTGCATCCTCGTCATCCACAGTTTGCGTTATACTTTTCTCTCCGCTTTCGTCCGCCTCGCTCTCTCTCTCTCTTTCCCTCGACCCCCTTTATCTTCATTCAACGCTCACGGATTCAAAGATTTCCGATGCAACGACCGGAGAACGAGTGGAGAAAGACGCGTTGCGATTCAATCCTCATCCCGCGAGTTTTCCGCTTTCGGAGCTCCTTTCCGGATAGAGAAATTCGTTATAGCGTACCGGCGTCCCGCTCGCCCCATTGATCAACGGCAAAGACATATCTTCGTCGGGCTTAATTAGCATCGCTATCGTTTTTCCGTATTCGGCCGTTCATTCTCCCGCCTGGGTTCCGACGGTGGTTGTGTAAGTCGGCTCATCGATGTCACCGATGTTCCATCGTTTAGCCGAATTCTCGCGCAGACTTTCCGGCAGATTCTCTCGGCGGCTTTGTCGCATTATTTTCGGAGCTTTTGCCATTCTACCGCTGAGGAGTGAAAGGTTCGTCGCACGGCCACTTTCGACTCCCCGAAAAGCACAGCTTTCATCCGAGCTCTCGCGCCCGAACATTTTTCCTGTCCTCGACGAATTTTCGACTTCGAAGGAGTTCGCACGCGAATCCGTAGCGACGGAACGTGCGGCGAACGGCGTTGGGGGGGTTGCTTCGGCTACGCAACCCGCTTCGCGAAGTTCTTTCTCCCTGCAACGCCGAAAGGGGTACGAGGGGTGCACGAGGAGGGGGGTGAAAGAGGGGGGGGGGCGGAGGAGGAGGAGGAGGAGGAGGAGGAGGAAATAGAACGAAATAGTATGAGTGAGGTCCCATATTCGTGCATTGTGGCACGTTCCATCGCGTTCTCAACTGAACTGAACTCGACTCAACAGTGGAGACACAATGGCCTGGTATGAATAAGTATAACAGACAGACACCGGTACAGACAGACACAGGTAGCTCAGGCCGCAGTATGTGAATGAGGAACCCATTTGATAACACGCCTCCACAGCCACCCAGCTCCATTGTGTCGCTTCCTATTCAGCTGCTCTATGCCCTCATCGCCCTCACTCCCCTTTTATCCCATCCCTCCTGCTCCTCCCTCGCCACCTCCTCCTCATCCCCTTCGCCGTGGCTCTCTCGGTACCCTCAAACTAACCCCCACCCTCCTTTTCGCCGGTCCATCCACCCGTCGTTCTTTCGTCAGAGCCACCCCCCGCCCCCGTGCCCCATTCGCGAGGGGCAAACTCGCTTCTTCGTCGATATCAATGCGAAAATTCTCGTCGTACCACGTCGAATTCACGCATTCATCCTACCGAACAAATTTTCTTTATTTTTTTTTTTTTTTGTTTATCTTGCTTCAACAATATTTGTATTGGAACTCGCGCTCGGATAAATTATCGGATCGAAGGAGACCTCGGGGTGGGAGGATCGCGGACGGTGATAGATGCAGTTTTTTATGGGAGAGGCTGAAACGTTAATGTCAATGATTCGAGTGAAATTGACTTGTGGGGTGACGAAGTAAAAAAATTGGTCGTTTCGATTTCGGTTGGGGTCGTCAGTTTTTTCGAGAGTGAGTTCCGGTTCGAAAGACCGCGAATCTCAACCGACGGAATGTTCTCCTCCACGTGATCGCAGAAACGGATCGAGCCGGAGGGGTCGTCGGTTGTACAGTTTACGGAAAGGGAGGATTCGGGCTACCGTACGACAATGCTTCGATTTTCGGGATCTCGTAGCATAAATATAGGCGCAGTGGTAACTCGCGAGCATCGCGGTGGTCGCCGGTGCGCGTGGATGTTTCATCTCGCCTCGCCGTCCGTGCCTCGTGCGGATGCGTGCGCGAGTGTGTACGATCGGCGCGCACACACACGAGGGCACGTGTCGGCCGGCGGTGCAGGACGAAAACGCGAGAGCCAGTGAGCGGCTTTCGCGCGTTGTACACCCAGAGTACCGATAACAATGAGGCAGAGACAAAGCCCAGGTACAATGCTGATGTTGAACTCGACTGATTTCGACGATTTTTGGCCTTTGCATGTGCATCGACGCTCGCGTTGCCTCGACAATGATTCCCGCATACGTAATCATCGCTATGGGCACCGGCGGAGGCCACCACCGGCTACATCGGTGAAACTTTCAGGGGTTCTCAGTGTGTCGGAGCGACGATATACTCGCCGTGATATTCCGAAATATGGTCGAGTGGCTCGCGTGTCATCCGCTCCGGAGACACGTGACCCGCGCATTGCTCCGATAAAACTCGTGGGGATAGCTCTTTCCATCGGATTTACGAATGCGGAAATTAGGATACTAATGTAGGATACTCGAAACCAATAGGAACCCCGTAATTGCCCCACCGGATTCCGCGATCTCGGTCCGCGAATCGATCGTTCGCCATTGGGTGAGACACCGCCGATTCGGGAACCGGATTCGCGCGTTAATTTGTCTTAGGCGGCTCGATCGGTTGAGCATCACTGGCCATACCTGAATAGATACATTGTGCCGGGGCGGCCTATCGACGGCCGATTGTTCCCTTAACAATAACAACAATATCTGAATAGTCGTGCACATCTCGCACGCACTCGATGGAGTATCGGGAGTGTGCGAGAGCGGGCACACTTCTGGAGGTGCTTTGGCGTACGGGGCGAACGAGCGTGGGAGAAAGAGGTGGTCGGGTCTGAGGGGCGGAGATGCACGCGGGAGATGGAATATGCAACGGGGTGACTGCAGTCACGACGACGACAGGCAGAGACGGATAGATAGGTGTGGTAAACGGATTCGCTGTATATCGTTTCCTCGGAACATCAGCGGATCACGATCGAGAGCTCCGGTACCGAAACCGGGAGAGGGAGGCTTTGTATCCCGAAACTTGAAACAATAACGGCGAACGAGAGGCGGTTAAAGAGCTCAAATTTATCGATACGCGCAGGGATCGATCGATCTCGGTGGCAAACGAGCCGGTAGAATTCTTGGCTATTCTTCAGCCGATATTTTCCGGTCGGACTTTCTTACGAATTATCCACGATTATTATTGTGACATATGCCGAGTATACGTATTCGATCGTGATCAAATTCTTTAAGGGATATTTCTTTTTGAAAATATAATGGAACAAAAAAACTTTCGAAAATTCTTGGAATCGTTGACTTTTTAATATACATTTCTTTGTATCAAAGTACAGTCAAACAATGAATTATGAATGACGAGCACGCAAAATGTTATCGTCCGAAGGGAATCGCAAAGTTTTATCGACGATTGAAATGCAGAATTCTGGAAAAATAATTGGTTATCGCGGTCGGTAAGGCAGTTTTGCGGTAATACCGTGAAGCTGCGGTCTTTGTTGCCGACGGTAGACACGTCACGAATCTGCCGTACCTTTCGACACAGCTTTCCTCGCTGCGATACACTTCGGTCGTCGTAGTTTCGTGAATGACCGTCCGGTAACGCTGCGTCCTCTCGCATCGAAGAAATTGCAACCGCGCCATTCGAGACTCTGCGCTGACAAACAAATTCCAAACTCAATTCGGACTCAAAGTTTTTATGCACGAAAACTCCCATTCCATGCTCAATGAATTGCGTAAAATTTATTTTTGACATAGTGAAACGAATATACGGAAGAAAATAAACATTTTTTTGTACAAAATATGGTTTATTATCAATGTAAAGACAATAGTCAATTTTGGGGGTAGAACAAGTGTCGAAGTAAAATATATAAACAATCACAGGGCAAGACAGACGAACGCCTATTACATTCACATTGTAATGTAGTCGACAGGACGCTGGTCGGTAGAATAAATGGATTCACAGTACCAACGCTTCCGAGCTTTCGCTTCGGTCGAATTAACAAAACATGAAAAATATTTTTTTAACCAATTTTACGGAATTTCGTAACACAATTTTTTTTTTTTTTTTAATTCAAACTATCGAACGGTAAGCGTAAAATTTATCGTCGGAAGCGCTTTTTCAATTACCCTCCTCGCACACGAAAAAAGACTCGTGACGAATATATACATGTGTAGTGTATCCCTGTTAGATTCAATAAAATCCTCGTCGTAATATCTCGAGGAAATCAACTGGATAGTAAAATTAGAAAAAAAAATTAACATTAATTAGGTACTCAATGTGGCAGCCCGTTTCCGGTTGTGCGGGCTTTGTTTATTCGATAAGTGCTATCTTCCTTGCAAAAAATTTATTTATGAGGGGGTCAAAATTGTTTTTGCAAAATTCAACGCATTTTAATTCTTTCGAAACGTGCGTTTAACTTTACTACTTGCCTCATTCGCATAAATCTTTTAATTTTTTCGGTGATGTATCTAGATAAAAAAATATTCTTTCGCTTCCGTGTCATCGGTTTTTCATTCATGGGGAATTTTTTCGTTCAATCGATAACTTTTATCATCTCGGTAAAAATAAATGTACCAGCGAATATGCTGCATATGCGTGTAAGAAATAATATCCATTCGCTTCGGCATTATTAATTAATTTTTTGTGAGTCATCAACGTTTCGATTCTTTTAGTTCGATGCGTTAAAAAAATATTAATTTTCTCTTATCTCTTGCACGATTTTTTTTTGCATTGTCTATTTTTTGAATTTTTCGCGACGAATAAATAGAAAAAATCCCTCTTCGCTATTGTTAATTCTTTTGAATCTCGTGTAGCCAAAATTCTTTCGGTTATTTAAAAAAAATTAAGCCCATCTCGAACCGGTTGCCGCTCATGGCTTATCACAGCTGTATAGTTGTCCGTGATATCGCAATTTTCTGCGCTCCACTATCATCGCAGGCGCTCCAATTATATTCTCCCAATTTTTATACCAGGTATGGCGACGGTTGGCCAAAACCGCACTTATCGCAAAATCTCTGAAACAAAGACGTGGAAAAAAAATCATTGAAATCTTAAAAAATGTGTGTGTGTTTTTTTTAAACCTGGAAAAACAATTAGGATATAATAATTAATGACATTAAATATCATATTAAAAAGTATATGATTGGACAATTATATTACGAACAACATAATTGTATTTCGTATCATAGAATTATTTGATTATTTTTACCATTGGATAATCCTCTTCGAGATTAAATTCGTCGAGGCGATTGACGATTTTGTTGCCCAAGTACGAAAAGGGATCGTTGTGGGTCATCGGCGGCTTTATCACTTGCCATCCGGGTTCTCTTATGTTCGCTGCGAGATTCAATATGTCACGACGGAATTTTCCCACGTCAATCAACGTCGTGTCCACCTGGAACAACGAAAAAAAAATATAATTTTTCGAAATTTCTTCCTTCATGCGAATGTTGAGAACATTGTCCGTGCATTTGTCACGAATGGATAATTATATCCATTCGTGACAAATTATCGAGAGATTTTTTAAATGATGTAACAAATAATGAGGAAACGGTCGAATATATTTTACCGTCTCGTCGTTCGCGGCGTCTACGGTCGGGCTTGCCGGTCCGGAGGAGATCGGCGTCAGAGACGGAGTCGATTCGTCGATCGATCCAACGGACGGCGCTCGCGACGAGGCGGGCGTCAGCGACGGAACACTCCCGCCTTCGGTGGATCGGATCGAGGGCGTCCTCGACGAGGACGGCGTCGGCCAAGCGCTGCTTCCTTCCGTCGATCTCGTCGACGACGACGACGACGACGACGACGACGATGACGGAGCCAAACTACCGATTCCGCTGGATTCGCTCTGCCCGCTCGGCGACAAGGGACGCGCGACGTTCTCCGGCGCTACTCCGGGTTTCGATGACGGCGTTAGTTTCGCTATGAGACCGCGAAACTCCTCGGGATTCAAACCCGCGAGCGACATTGCGAATGACAGGACCATCTTTGTTGCCTCGCTGCTCCGTCTTTATCCTCGATACCTGCGGCAGTTTAAGGTACAATGTAAAGGCCCGATTGTAAACAACAACAGTGCAGGCGTTCCTCGACTCCGGGCGAGTCTCGGCAACGTTTCGAGCGACGTCTCCTCTCCGCTTCGCTCGCGTTCATAACAAGAGGGATTTTTTTTTTTTTTTTTTTTTCATTTTTTTTTTTTTATGGATGGTCCTAACGGAAGTTACGAGTATTCGCCCGTGGAACGCGATATTCATTTTCTCTTCGGGATAATTATCGCGTGAAATATTTGAAATCATGATTACGATAAAATTATGCACAATTATCATTGTTAAAAAATATTATTGATATTATATGATATTTATTTTCACTCGTGGATAGAATTTTTTGGTTATTTTCGAAAAAATCTTTGGAGCATGGTTTTAACGGTTCTAGTAGTGTAAAAGAAATCCGAAATGAATGGAACATAAAAAATTACGGGAGTTTGATTCTTCTTTCATTATCGGATTCCAATTTTTTCGATGATTTTTCTCACACTTAGCCAGTTGTATTTTCACCGCGAGTAATTCACCGCGTCAGATTTTCTCACACTTCTTTACCGATGAAAAAAATTGCCAAATAAAATCGATCTCATAAACTTTTGGTACGAAGCGGAAAAGGTCTTTCGATAAAAAAAAAAATTAATTCACCCACCGAAATAAATTTTCGATTAAATATTACTTGTGGCCCGACGAAAGTTTTCGGGACGTGGATCGGCGATTTGCACAGTTCGTCGCGAGATAAACGGACATACTAAAATCGACTCCGGTCGCGCCGGTTCTTTCGGATTCACGAACACACTCCGATACGGTTCATCGGCGTGTGAGTGAGTCAACACAATCGTCGTTTTGTGTACAAGCTGAGCTTTCAGCCACCTAATTTTCGGTTACAAAGCCGCTATCGTTGTTACGTATTTGCGAGGACGCCTTTCGCGGACAGCCTGTGAATAACCCGATCAGCTCGAAATAGGCGGAAAGCAAATTCAATAAAATGTAGTTCAATATTTCTATTCGTTAATTAATCATTTTTTTTTCCACAATACATTTTTTTATTCATTGAATTTCCAATCGAACTTTGTCTTATCGATTATCGTATTGTTTTCGAGAATTAACGAGCAAAGAATATTGATTGGCAGTTACGGTTCCAGGTAATCGTCGAGAAAAAACAAAAATTTATCCATAAACTTTGTCGAAATTTATCGGAGAAACAATAGAAATTTGTATCATCGATTACTTCATTGCATTGGAGAATTTTATCGGTGCGAAGTACCATGAAACTTATCCGCTGTCGGTATGACAGAAATTTCTCACGTGCATTTCATTTTCTATCTTATTTTTATGTAAATTCATTGCCAATCGTAGATTTTATTTTCAAATAGCCGATATTTGAATAGAACGCGACAACATTTTTTTTTTCATGACTCCTGTAATGGTCTTTGACGGAGGAGAATCTGCTTGAGCCACTGCAGCGCCGAATTCGCTCCACGGTGCTGCGGCGAGCTCGTTTTCTCGTCAAAGTTGGCAGAGACAACGCCAGATGGCGTTGTCGCGTCGTCGTCGCTGCGCTCTCGCTCCAATCTATTTAATTTGTACAAGTACGATAAAAAAAATGTCTTCATATTTTCCAGTCTTACCGAATTAAAATGTTGTTCGATAGAACTGTTCACGGCATTGATATCTTCTTATTTGCCATTAAAAAACCGAAATTTCAATCGATCGTTATATTTTCTCGTGAGCATCGGGATATATATTGTATATATATATATATATATGAATTTAGAGAGACGGTAGATATATATATGTATAAGGATCGGAAAGTATACGTAGCAGTGGGTGGCCGATTCGAGCGTCCTAGTCGAGCCATCCGGTGGCCCTAGCAACGCACATGCGCCCTTCTCGTACTTTGTCGCAAGTCTAGGGGATGGTTTGGGATTGGCCCCGGAGTAACACCCCCTCATAATGGGTTCACCCGTCCGAGAGAGGCCGCGCGAGCGCCCGGAGGGCGGCGGGGATCGCCGCGGCAAGGGGCGACGGGGAGGCGAGTGGGGTGGAGGCTCGGGTAGGGAGTAGAATTGAAACGAGAGGGAAAAGCGACGACGGCAGCGGAGAGCGGACGAGGGAGTTGGGTGAGTGAGGAGGGAAGGTTACCCGTTGCGAGGCTCGGCGATGGGAGAGAGCGCGCGAGGGACGCGCGAGGTGGTGAAAGAGGCCAACGGGAAGCCATATTGATTTCCCTATGTTTCCCCCGTGTTGTTACTATAGCGCCCGGCGAGGGCGCGATGAAGAGTATACGCGAAACGAGAGGACGGTGCACCCGCCGTCATCCCCTTAACGCTCCCGAGGCCGCGTCCGCAGTCGCGCACTGGCGCAGCTGTAGACCCTCTTCGGCTCTGTATCTACGTTATACATATATATTATATATATATATATATATATATATATATATATATATATATATATATATATATATATATATATATATATATATATATGTGTGTATATACAGGAAATCTCCCGTTTCCATGCCCCGAACCTCTCGCCACCCGCCGGTCGAACCAGGTCGCCGTTCGCTACTGTAAACTCCAACGCGAGACGATTTTCCTATGTTGCTTTTGTACCTACAATTTTTTTTTTTTTTTTTTTTTTTTTTTCCACGTCGCTAGTCGAGTACGAAGCGATATGGTAAGAGAGAGTTCGAGGTGTAGAAATAATGTCGTCTACCGTAGACCGACATTTTCTTCCTAAACGCTCCGGTAATTTAATGAATTTTTATCGATCGAATAAAAAAAGAAATAGTCCACTGTCGCGTATCCAGTTGGTCTTCGTTTGATTTATCGTCGATCGATTAGCCAACAACGAGCCGATCGCGTGACGGGAAGCGATAAAACAATCACTTTGGGCCCTCGTAATTACGTGAAATAAAGTGGATCGTTAGCGAAAACTAAAGGAGGAATCACATTACGGAAAACTGTTTTGAAGGGGATGCCCGGATTATTAACCGGATTGCCGAGCGCATTAATTCTCACGCCGGCTCGGCCTCTCCGCAACTTCGCGTCTCGCCGATGGAAAACATGAAATATGACGTTTTGACCGAGCACGATGCGCGCAAGGGTGGTCCAGGAAAGCATTAACAGGGTTTCGTGTCTCTCGTCATTACCACATCGGAGGGTATCCACCCTTGCGGAAGGAAGACCGAGAGAGGATTATCTGACGCACGGTCAGCCCGCTGTGGGAATAACGTCAGGCGCGCGCGCGCGAGCGTTGTTCAGCGACTCCGACGATCCGACGACATTGCGGCGCTTCCGGTAAATACGGCCGGTAGAAACCGGGAGTTAATTTTCACGAGAAGTGCGCCGAGGAAACTTCCGGTTCGAACTTCGCGGAATAATGAGATATCTTCGGTCGGGAGGGTAGAAAAAAATCTCTTCGAAATCGACAACTTTCAAAAATATGCAGATATTTTTTATTCATTTTTTTAGGCCTCTTTGTAATTTATTTATAATTTGACGAAGAAATTTATTTTGAAATTGCAGGGATGGGATTTCGATGGAAGGTTGAATTTTTTCAAAGTAATTGAAAATCTTTCATTTTTCGTATACACAATTTTTTATTTATAATAATAGTACACTGCACGGATTGCAATTTAATTTGGTTGTGACGTTTATCAGGGATGACTTAATCCCGTGACTAGAAGTCGGTCGATATCGATTCGATATCATCAACGGGACGCAATATTACATTTTTTTAATTCCAATGATCGTGGTTGCACGCCGAAATATCGCCCTACACAAAATCCATAAGACTTTGAAAAACAACAAAAAATTCATGAAATTTACTTTACCGGACTAAAAGTTTTTATGCATAAATTTGTATATTAAATTTCATGCACAATTGTGATGAAAAATTAACAGTCAGTGTATCGTCAATAATAAAAATACTTTGTCTTTGATAATTTAACGTTACCATAAAAGAACTACGATTCTTAATATTTATTTGATTTTCAATATGAAATATAGTAAATTTTCATCACGATTGTATTTCCAATTTTTTTAAACAGTTTACGAATGACTTCGTTCCATAGGGACGCCTTCACAAAAAAAAAAAAAAAAAATCACCCTTTGACACTCAACCAGGCACGATCGGAATCGATTTTATATTCCCGTAGTCTCGGAACGATCTTCGCCTAAACTCTCACCGATTTAATCCCAATGATCGATCTCACCACCGGAAAAATCACTCGCGATACTGTCACTGGAAACGCTGGATGCGTCGCTCCACGAAACGATTCCCGAATCAATGTCCCAATCGCTCTCGAAGTCGCTTTCCCATTCGCTCTCCGTGTCGCTTTGTCCCGAAGACGATTCGCCGTCGTCATCCGCGGGTCGACCCGGTCTGGCGATCGGCGCCGGCTGGTGCCGTCCGTGCATCAAAAACCCGGCGCTTCTTCGCGGCCAAGGATCCTGCGGGACGTTGTCGACTTGATCCCAAAGATCAGGAAAGACCGAGCGGATCGCCGCAAAAGTGGCCAAGCAACCGGTAAGACGTCGACTTTGAACCGGGTGAGAAACCGTGGAGACTTCCTCCCAAGGATCGTTCGGCCTGCAGGCAAGATCGACTCTTTCTGGCCAGCTGTTTCGTTGGGAGGTTTCGGCGTCCCACAAGTCAGGCAGGACCTCCTGAACCGTCGCGAAACTGGACAGAAACCGATCGATCGTCGCTCCTTGATTGTCCCAATAGCGACAAGATATTCCAGCCAAGTGACCGAGGTAATCGCGTTGCTGGTCCGGAAGTTTTATGCTCTTGGCGCTGGTATGCCGGATTTTGTTGGAAGCGTTGTACGGACCAAATGTGAGTCTGTTTTCCCGAGAATCCTGCGTGGCGTTGTCCAGGGGACCCCACATGGCCAGGGAAAAAGATTGAAAAGTCGCGACACTCGATGTTACGTAGCTCATAGTCGGATGATCAATGACCGATTGATTCCGGTTGATGTGGGCTTTTTCCTTTATCCTGCGCAAAAAAGACAATTCGAATATCGATATCTGATCTTGGGAGTCTCGATCGCGAAGCTGATTTTCGTTTGTTTGTCGTAAGTTTGACAAAACTTACCGGTCTCGCGAAAGACACTACGACGCCTTTCTCCGTTCGTAATTCCCTTGATGTCCGGTAGCTTTCTTTGGAGCAATCGTTTCCGAACTTGTGTCTCCGACCTCGGTTAGTTTGCAACTAGGACCATTCGAAAAGTCTCTGATTGACTTTAAATGCTGCGATGGCGACGCCTCGACGGAAATCCGACCAATCTGCGGAAACTGTCGCAGCCAATCAATGCTCTATTTTAGCGGCAGCTCCGAGCCGATTGCTAGAAAACCTTTTACGCTCCAGCGAACTTCGGAGTACCTGCGTAGTTTGATTACCGGTCAACCGCGGGCCATTCTCCGCCGCTACCTTGCCATTGTTCTTGCTCCTTGCGCGCCTACCGAGAAATTCTCCCAATTGTCGCTGTTATTATCCGAACCGTTACCGTTTTTGTACACCGACATTGTACGGAGCATTGTGACACGATTGAATTGCCAGACCATTGAAAAATAAGAATTACCCTTTTAGTCATCGGGCTGAGTCATTCTAACGGACGATATTCTCTTTTATACGCATTGCCGGAAAAAATTATTTTTAGTCTATTTTTCGTATAAACGGACGTTTATTGCACTTTGAAAAATTTACACATTTTTGGTTAAATCTAAAAATTATGTAAAAAATATAAAAGCTTCTTGTAAATTTTTTTTTCAAAGTTCATTTCTAGAAGTACTTGTCCGATGTATTTTGAGTAGAACACGTATCGTGTATTCAAAAATCGTATGGTATTTTACTTTGCATTCCGAATTTTTTTTTTTTTTTTTTGTAATTTGCTCAATTCTGTATGGAACCGGTGTCGATCGTCGATTGTTTCTGCGTTGTTCGAATCTGTCATTCACTCGACGAAGTTTCAACGATCGGTTTCCGGAACTCCGCGTTCCTGTCGATCGGGTCCACCGCGACGTCGTCTCGACGGTTGGATTTCCGCTCGATTTCTACCGGCGCGATTAGCGGCGGCTAAGGCGGCGTTTCTTCTCGCTTCTCTTTGAGCTTGGGCAGCCTGTAAAGCCCTCGCATGATGACTGTTTATGACGACCGGCTGCGTGCATTCCTCGATCCCGCACGGACAAGGGTAATGCACCATGTAAAACTCGTCGTTCCTCACTTGCGGCGGACTCGGCAATTTTACCATTCTGACGTCAAATTCCTGTTCGCACCTGCGTCAAATTTTTTCAATTTTATTTTATTGACATGAGAAATTTCGAAAATTTAATACTTGCAAATTTATCAAAAATTTTATCGAACGCAAAAAATGAAGTTAAAAAAAAAAATTTCCGAGCATTTATAAGTAGACTTTTATTTTATGAGATTTTTCTACAAATAAGTAAGAGTTGCATAAATTTAGAAAATTTTCTTTTTTCATTATAAAATTTTCTAAACTTTCAAAAATTTTTTTTGTCAATGATAATTGAAACAAAAATATATATATATATATATATATATATATATGTTCATTACTTACGAGTAAAAAATGGTCTTCGAGAAACTGTTGTTGACTCGGATCGATCAGGCCTCTTCGAGTTCTTCTTTTGAGTGACACTTTGTCAGTGTCGAGGTCGCTTTTTATAGGAAAATTGCGGTGGAAAAATGTCCGTCTTAGCCATTAAGCCCTTTGTCACTAGTGAAATAATTGTCCTCTTCCTGTCCGTAATCGGTCGAAGAGCCCCGTCGGTTTTTCCCGCCCCACGGGGTCCGCGGACTTTTTGACCGCTCCGTAGCAATTGTCTCGTCGTTTGACTCCGTCCCGATAATGCACCAATTCACCGGATTTATCGTCAATAATATTTAGACGCCTTGTCGCGAACACACGAATACAAGGAACAGGAAAACACAAAGCCTCGCAGAAACCTGCTGCGCTGCACAGTCGAAAACCTTTTCCAGGTAGGGACAATCATCCGTATCGACCTCAATCCTTCCGTGCATTTACCAGCCAGCTCTGGGCATTGTTCCTAACGGTCCTCCGAGGCCCTCGATAGTGTTAGTAGAAATTCGAAGTCGGAGTATCGGCGGTCGCGTTGCCTTCGAAACAACGAAACCTTCATGACTGACGGTGGAAGGAAAAAAATCGTGGCCGATAATGGATGTACCTTCCTCGGAATTTATCGGGCAACAAGCGCGTCATCGCGTTGCAGGACGAATTAGAGCCGCGGTGAGACCGAGCGAAGGGTGGCTACGACATGGAACACCTGGGTGGTCCACGTACGCACGGCCATTCCCCGAGATCGGAAGTATCCGCGCCAGAAGTGAGTAGCTGTTCGAGTGGCTCGTATCAGCTGCGAAGCTTCCCAGACGTCCTCGCACCCTCGACGATCCACCTCCCGTATCTCGCCGCTCCGGCTCGTATCAAACGCGGATGGAACGCTCCACTGCCGTTGAGGAGCAGACGTTTCGCCCTGGGGAGCGGCACAGCTACGGGGAGAATAAAGGGGGAAACCGGCCTGTGGGAAGCGAGAACAAGACGGATACATAGTGGAGAGAAACGTGTGGTTAGCTAGTGATGCATGGCTCGGTAATAGTTACTGTACGACCAGATTACAAGGGGAGTTTTGTTCCGCGCCCGCGCAAACCGACAGTCTCGAGTACATGGAAATAAACATATTTATAGGGCGTTTCACGTCAAACATCATCTCGAAAGCATTCACGAAGAAGCGCAAAATTATAAAAATCCACGCCGGTGAGAGACGCGTCACGATGTGAGCTCAAACTTCCTCATATATGTATATTTGTGTGCGTATACGTGTATGTAGCGAGAGAGAGAGAGAGAGAGAGAGAGAGAGAGAGAGAGCGAGAGAGTAGGATGATGCAGCGGATCCCACAGGAACGGGTAACAGCAACAATTCGGGATCGCCCCAACCGACTTGAGATTTATTGCCCTCGGGCGGATTGCGGATTCCCAGATTCCCCGGTTTGTCCTTATAAATGGCTCTCGCTATTAATTGACCCGGCTCGGCGAAGCGCACGAGAGCACGGAATGAGATCGAGGGGTTGGAAAAAAAAAATGTTAATAGATAAACGACAGACGTACAATGAGGTACGAATGAGAAATTGCTGGATCCCTCTTTGGGTGGACACAGGTGATCTACCGCGATTCTACGGTTATTCAGAATTTTTTTTGTCGTCGAAGTGAATTTCTCTGGAAACATTGTTTTTCCGGAACGGTCACACCGGGTCCGACCGGACTATTATTCCTGCGCGAAAGTTATAGGTCGTATCTCCCGCTGTGGCGATCCTTCCGCCATTCCGAGAGCTTACGGTGGACAACCGGACGGTCCTGCGAACCGCACCCTCGCCTCGTACCCGGTAATCTCGGGTGTTTTACATGTTATTAGGATGCGCGGATGGCGTTACTCCACGATGACCGGCCATGGAAACTCGTGTGTGTGTGCGCGCGACCTTTCGATCTTACGTTATTATTAGCCTATCCCCGTGACGCTTTATCGCAGGTCATCTAGCCATTCACCTCAAAACGCCTGCATCTACGGACAGCGCCCCATATGGGTTCTACATAAATTCACATAGTTGTCGGTTATGCGCAAATTCCACCGCATGAAAATCGCTCCCAGTCTCCGCTCTGGCCAAACAGTGCCACCTATAGAACTCCGACCCCCCAATTTTTTTTTACTGTCGCGGCGAATATTCTATCTCTGGGGAATTTTTTTGTTTTATCTATAATCGGAGAGCTTGAGCGACTCTCGGAGATTTTAATACGCATTCGGAGAAATATTTCATTATCTTACCGTCGAGTCAAATTAATTGCAATCGAAAAGGTGGCAATTGGAAAAAAATGAAAAATTTAATGGAAAAAGTTTTTTTTTTTTTTTTTTCAATATTCGGGGAAAAAATATGGTGAATATCCTTTCTAAATTTCGTGTCGCATTAGATCGGTGGGAGAAGGGTCAACATAGAAAATACCGTGGGGACAGCGGGACCGAGAAAGAAGGGTGCGAGGGAATCGTTGTTCTCGGTTAGCCGAAAGTCCACGGAGTGGACACTAGGGATCTTCCGCCGACCCCCCGTCGAAGCAATATCGCTTTATTAACCCACTTCGCATTCGAACCCCACGCATCGGCCGAGCGAGCATTTTCGGCCTTCGACTTGTACCAAAACGCACCTCAAATTAAACACGTCAAAGTTCCACAAAATTCACCGGTGCATAAATAATGCAAATATTTTTTCGGTTTTCCGCCATTCGATGAAAAAATGTTATCCCGGGTACATTGTCTCGATTCTTTAGTCGTTCACGCGTGGAAGGACGAGCGCCATCTTGGAAAGCTTCGAGAGATGGCTTTCGAGTAAAGAGATCGTCGCAGATTCGTCGGTTCTCTCGCTTATAGTTGTATATGTGTATATATAGAGATATATATATAGATTTCTCTCGTCCGGGAAGTCGCAAATTTGTGCCCGGGAGTGCGATGAAGAGGGGCAGAAACAGAGAACCGAGACGGAACACCGGAGAGAGAAAGTTCTCCCTGCGCAATATCGCGCGGTGCTGGGTGATCCGACAATCCCACGAAACAAGGCTCTCGAATGAGCGCACGCCTGACTTACGCCGTAGCCGGCTCAACGGGCGCAAACCCCGAGGTTTGTACAAACGAAAACGACCAGATGTCGAAGTGAATATTTTACGGGGTAAAAACCCCGTGCAAACAGCGAAAGAGTTTCTCGCTGTACCGTGCGCTTACGAGAAACGCTTAAACGGAAACCAGCCAGTGACATTAAACTTTTTTCTTTTTATTTTTTATCTCCGGTCTCAACGAAAAAATTCACAAAAAATTGCCTCCGCCCAATACACATTCGGGTATTTTCTATTTTCATTATTATTTATTTACCACAAAAATAACAATAAATAATTTGTATATTACGGTGAGTATCGTAATATACATAAATATGTATTTATTTTTTGAAAAGTCGATCGAGGTAAAGCATTTCTACGGATCCCGACGAAATTTATCGAGTCCGTGAGAGATTTTCTCTTTTCTTTGGCGCTAAAAATACCTCGCGACTTACGTGAAAATGATTTTTTTTTTACCCCTCCACACCCTTTCCTTCGGCGACGGCCTACCTCCCGTCACGTTCCACTCTCCACCTCGCCGCCACTTTGGTACACGAAGTCTACTGCCTAGTAGTGGCTGCCTCGGAGCCAACCAACCGAGCCACTCGGTGGTCCCCAACTAGTTCAAGTACCACGTGCTCTCGTTGCGCCCTTGCGCTCACGTCCGACCAAGAAGTACTCGAGAGCATTTGCGGTGGATTTGGCGGTGCTTCGACTCACCCCGACCGCCCCACTTTGGACGGTAACCATGGGGTTTCTCCGTTTTACTTTTTTTCTTTTTTTTTTTTTTTTTTTTCTTTTCCTATCTCGATTTCGCTCACACACGATCTCTTCGGTGCTCCTCGGTGCTCTCCGGTGAGAGAGCTCCGTATGATACCCTGTAATAATCCTGCCTATCGGAGG
>OZ021688.1:5389953-5603837 GCA_963978505.1 Listrodromus nycthemerus | reverse complement strand
GCCCCCTCGCGCATGCGCGGATGCCACTCGAGTAACCGACGAGGCTGGGCGACCACCCGTTGAGGCGACGGACTGCGATGGAGAGTCCTCGCTTCTAGTACAGTCCGTGGATATACCTTCGTAGAGTAGACTCCGAAGGTTGAGGGGAAAAAAAATAAGAAGAAAATCAAATGAAATGGAAGAAATTGCGTGGATTTGAGTTCGAGTAATCTTTCCGAAGATTATTATGGCGGAAGGGTCGAGGGGGTTTGCGAATCGCGAGGCTGGGAGGGACGAGTCCGATGGTCGGTGACGGCACGTGCTGCCATCGCGATGGGCGATGAATCCGGAGTTCCGGAACGGACCTCGGAAAGACCGCGCAAGATCATCTTTATCCGACATTCGTATAATCCGTAGTAATTTTCGTAACCTTCGTGATACAGAAAAAAATTTGACGCATGTCGAACACGTCACGTTTTATTCGATATTGGAATTCGTAGGTTGTCTTCGTGATTCGATTGCCCGGTTGAACCTTCCCGATTTTGTTATTTTGACTTCCGCGTTGATTTATCCTTCGAGAGTCCCCGTGGCTCGTGGTTGTCCGTGCATATTGTCGCGTAAATACCATCGTTCATAAGTGCGTTGTCCCTCGCGGCGCGTGCTTCCATTATGGTTGATGCGGGGGTTCGCCACCATCGTCGTGCCGTCTGCGGCGCCAGGACGATGGCGCGCTGCCCCGTCCGGGGCAGCGGCAACGGGGGTGGCAAAACGTATTTACCCTCGCGGGACAAATGTCCCTTGATTTGTACCCGAGGCTCTTCTCCGGCGTCGCGACTCCCGTGCACAACGCCCCGTGTCGAATACGACCAGGGGGGAATTGCGGTAAAAGCATTAGAATCCCGTCTAAATGTTGTCCCAACTTGTTCCTCCACGCTCGCTTCATTCGCCTCCGCGATTTGTACGAAGACCTTCGATCTCCCTCCTCTCACTCGTTGTCAACCTCGTCATTAGGATGGTTCTTGGATCGAAGATTCGTCAATTTTCGCCGAGCCAGACTAACTCCCGAATGGTGGTCGGATTTTTTGACGTCGGGAATGGATAAAATTGTCGATCGATTCGTCGGAAGGAAGTTTCGTGGATTGTTCGGGAGTGGATCGACGAGCCTGATAAACCGAAAGAGGAACAGTTGGCTCGGCTCGCGGCGGCCACCACCGAACTCCAACCGGCGGGAGGAGGCTCCGAGCCGTGAGGGAGTCGGTAGCCTCTCGGACAAAGAACAAACAGAACCTCTTTGTTCTCCCGACTCAACGGCTTCGCTCCTCGTGGCCGCGATGTTTTGTCAAGGTCACTCATTCACCCTCAACTCTAACCCTCTTTCCTCCTTTCCGTACCTCGTCCCTTGGAGTTTTCATCCTCCCCCACCAGCGACCGCCCACCTCCAACCGGCGCCGCGAGCTTCTCCTATACTCATTGTTTCAACGTAAAATAACGTACAAACCGCACGTGCGACAAAAACTGGCGACAGCGACAAGTTTATTAACTGTGGCACAGCGACTGTTTGCCCCGCGGACTGGGGCAACGACCTTCGGTGCCGAAGTCCCATTGTCTTCTCACGTGGGGCAACAGTCAATGACATGCTTTTTCGAGGAGCAAAGTTCTGGGCCAGTGAGAGCAGAAATCGGTGAATGAGCCGGTTGGCTTTGCGGTTTTGTTGACGACTCTTTCAACGACTCTCGAGGGAGTCGCGACTCCGGTGAGCTGACGGTAACCGTTTCGGCTGAGACGAACCTTCGGCCGGGTCTCCGATTGACTACGATTTCTAAGTGTCATTGATCGCCATTACCTGTTCGTCAAAGGCAATTTAATGAGGTTCCGTCGATAAATAGTTTCTTCCGAAAAGCGACGCAAGATCGAGTCTCATTGAAAAACCAAAGAGGATCCTGAAATTCGACCGTTCCGAAGCCACAGCGCCTTAAAGAAATAAGTATCGATAAATTTGGTTTATGGTTGGCACTTTCGCTTTCGTCTTGGTCGCGTGGCACTTCCGAGATTCCTCGCGGAGCCCGCGTTGCGAGCGTGACAATGGAAACTCCCGACTGATCCTAGAGCTGGTCCGAACGACAATGAACCGCGCGAAGTGGAAGAGGATCGTCTAGTCGAGGAATAAAGAAAAGTTACCATTGCCTATCAGGGGCCCCCTCTCAGTCCCGCAACACTACACAAGACCAGAGTCTCGGGGTTTCGAATTTGCCAGGTGCGAGACACGCGCTGGCGACCCGATGATCCAGGATCAAAGTTGGGCTCCGAGATTGCAGGGAACGCGACTCACGAGCGATGCCCCCGATATATCGTCTAGACTTCCACTGGCGATGCTGTATGATTCGCGTGATTCGGAGACTTTGGGGATGTTCATCGACGATAAGTTTCTTTATTCGTGTCTTTCCCCTCCGCGACACGGTTTAATCGTCTCTTTTGAAGGTTGTTTCGCGCGGCGAGTCGGGTCACTTCACGGTTTTTCACCGGGACGTCGCTGTTCTTGCGGCGCACTGACAAAGCGAAAGGAGAAATCAACATTCGGTCGGAAAAAAATAAAGATCATAAAAACTGATGAATTACCTTTCCGGAAGCACACGACGAAACATTGGTTCGCGCATTTTCATTCGTTTTCCAATGACGCCCCTCATAGGAGCTCTTTTAATTTTTTGACGAAACGAGACTCTGGCTATCGAGAAATTTCAGCAATTATTTGGGTCGGCCCGACACGATTCCTCGGGAGAAACTTCTCGTCAAGAGCATCTTTTCCTCCATTGTCGTATTCCGAACGAAGAAAAAAAGAAACTCGACGAGAGAATAAAAAACGGATAATGCCGGATTGTGGATGTTGGCCGAGGGTGTCGGCGTTCTGTGACACCTGAGGCTGTTCTTTGTGTCATCCCAGTGGTGCGACACCTGGTCCGGCCGTTGCCCGACCCGGAGTCTTTTCCCTTCCTGCCGCCCCCGAACTCCAACACCCCGACGATCTCTCCGGCACCCCCGGATCATGAATCCTGAATCTAGCACCGGGGATTCAGGGATCAACGGTACAAACGGAAAGAAAATAAAATATAAACGAGCCACCACACATCGGCCACGGAGAATAATAAACAAACAAAAAACATCCAAATATATTTTTTATTTTGCAATTTTGTTGGTGTTTTTTCATTACATTTTTTTTACAGTAAAGTTACCTCCGCGAAGCAAAGGGAATTAATTTTTTAACCATTACGGCAAAACCGTTTTGGAAAATGCTCGAATCACTCGCGAAAATTGATCGTTGACAACGTCAAACCGAACCGGTTGTCACGCAGACGCTAATCGATTTCGGACGTTACCGGGCGAATTTGGTTTTGTTAAAAAAGAGTCCCGACTGTCCCTCGGGTCATGCTAAATATGATGAGTCGGCCAAAGGCCCCCCGAGGACGATAATTTGAAAGTGCGGAATGCGATTTTCCGCGTGCCTCGCCGTCACCCCGTTTTTCCCGTAATATTTGTTGTTTTTTTTTTTTTTTTTTTTTTTTTCGATCTCACCTATGTCCCTCCGGCGACGTATTAAAATATGACCGGGTCTGGTACGTCGTCGTCGACATTGTGGCCACTGCCGTGGTTGGTGTTGCTGAATGACGCGTCGCGTTTTCCTTACGCTCGGCGGCATCAAAGGAGTCACTTCGTCATTGTGCTCCGGGCACGGTAGCGAGCGTGCGCCAAACAAGATCCTTTCTTACGTCTTTCGTGGCTGGTTAGTTGCCCGCTTGGCGTGAATACTTTGCGCTCGCCTATAACGTTTCATGGTCATGAAACTCCGCGGGACAACATTTTTCGCTCTTCCGCATTTCGCCGACGAATAAAAAACTAAGCGCCTCGTGTTCTATTTTATTTATTTTTTTCTTTATGGGTCAAGAGTCTTTTTGGTCGAGAGATTCCGTTACATAAATCCATGACGGTTTAATGAATCGTTTGGTCGAACGTAAATTTGCGTCGGCACCTTTCGATCCTACATTTTTGAGAATTTTTTTTTAGAAGAAAAAAAAAAAGCAAAAAAAGAGTCACGATAAGTGATCCGAGTGATTTTCCAATCTCCGTCGATTTTTCGTGCTCCGACATTTCGGACATGAACGGGGTCGCGGGTCGTCCGGGTGGATGGTCAAAAGACACGAAGAACCCGCGGATGAATGACCGCGAGTGAGGCTGCAGATCGCGCGCACGCCCTCACGGCGTGTCAAAGGAAAGTCTCAAGATTCTTTCGCGTCACCGTCGATGAGCGATCGTCCACGGGTCTCAGGTGAAAACGCCGAGGCAGCTACCGCGACGGACATTCGTTGAAGGGTAAAAACGCCGAGTCACGCAGATCGGACGTCGTTTCGTCGATGCCCGGAAAGACGGGAGCGAGAAAGCGAGGGGGGGGGGTGACGGGAAAAAAGAGAGAGCAAAAAAAGTTTTGGACGTCTGGCAAATAAATATTTTATCTGAAATAAATAAACAATAAGATAAAAAAAAAATTAGAGGCGTATGCCGAGACGAAAAACATATCGATTCAAACAAAAAAATCACGAAATAAATTTTCAAAAATAATAATAAAAAATCCATAATTCACTGACAGTGAAAGCTTTTTCTTCCGGGTCTGAGTTTCTCCTTCCGGCGCGCTCGTCATCGATCCGCGTCGCGTGTCAAGCCTTTTGACGTCCCACCCTCATCTCGCTGGAGACTAAAATTCCGGAAAATTTCGCGACGCGCATCGCGTTTCGTACCTGGCGCAGGTATCGGCCGAGCCATTGTGAGAGGTGAAGTTTCCAGGGGTCGTTCGGCAATCTCCGAGGGATGAAAAATGTCCGACGGTGCGAGCGAGAGTTCGCACCGTCGCAGCACCTGCCACCTCCCCCGCAAGACCCATTGACGGCCTGAAATATCGAGGTCCCTCGGGAACGAGGACGACCGGTCGGGACACCTGGATTCACAGTCAATGGAAGGATGACCCGCGGAGCTAAAAGTTGTACCGCTCGTCGTTCCCTCCTTTGTCGCGCACGGGTTTCGGAACAGCTCGCTGGACCATCGCTCATCTTCCTCCCTCCACCCCGCTATGGGCGAAGTTAACCGTGGAGAAAAAATAGTGTGACCTAAAAAAAAAAAAAAAAAAAGAATTAATCAAAATTCCGGAGCGATGCCGCATTTTTTTTTTTAACGCTGAAATTTTCCGTGTCATATCAGTCCATTTCGATTCTCCAAAGTCCCAAAGTCACTTCGCGCCCTTCGAAATTTCCCCCTTCACTTTAATTTATACTGTCTGGCTGTTCGTCTACTTCGCGCCGTCGCCAACAGTAAAACTCGCACTGTAAAATGGACAAATAATTGTTGACCGAGGGAGGTCGGAGCGGCGCGAGTGTCGGGCAAGGGAGAGAGGAGCGACGCTGCGCGAGGACGAGAAACGTCCTCGTTCCGCGGCGTTGAGCTCTCGAGGATAAAGTTTGCCCATTTGCGGCGGGAAAAGGAACTTTTATTACGTTGTTACGAAGACGCATCTCGGTGAGCCGCCGCTTCGAGCTAGTTTTAATGTTTCTTCAGGATCGGCGGAAGAAAGGGGCGAAGTTGCGCAAGCCGGAGGAAGCTTTGACTTCCGGTGTGAAGAAAGTGGAACGGGACGGGTAGAGGCTTCGAGTTTCGGTAACTCCGAACTTTCCTTCGACTTTCGTTTTCCGATTTTCTTACCGCAAAAAAATTGAATATGAATTATTTTAAAAATGAAAAAAAGTACATTGCGTTTCGTGGCGGATCGAGCGAATTTATGCCCTATCGAAAATTTAATCTTGCATTGAAAAACCCATGAAAAATACTTTTTACGAGCTGGGTTAGGGCTTAAAAAATTATTTATTCGTCGGACTTCCTCATAAATAAATATTTATTTTTTTATGCAGGCATGTTTAATACAGATAAATAGTGATTTACATATTTTTTACAATTTTTTTTTGTCGCTGCTCAGAGTTTGTTCGAAAGGACTCTTTTCGAACTTTACGGATGTAGCAATAAAATAAGGTATCTGGTCCAGAGCGATGAAGGCAGCTTAAATCCCGGTATAAAGTACAGAAAGTATAAAGCTCGTAAGCGGGGAAGTGCGAGGTTTGATCGCGAGCCCGGACGGGGTCGCGGTTTGTCTTTGGCTGGGACGTGGAGAGAGAGAGAGAGAGAGAGAGTAAAGGAAAAGGGGTTGTAAAATCGTGAGCCCGAGAGTTCGTACAGCGTCGCACAGATTATTTCGCTTAATGTCGGACATAACGCTTAATTTTAACGGCCGGAAGAAACGCTCTCGGCGTCGGAGCAAAACGCGAATAGGCGCGAAACTGTGCAATTTTGAGAACAATATTTTCCTCATGGCCCTCTCTAAATGTCCCCTCTTCCGTTGTTTTTTCAGACGGACCGGTCAGGGGCTGCGAAAAACGGATACCAAAGTCGCCCCAGGACACTTGGCGGTAAGTTCAAACTTTTTAGAAAATTTACCTTTCATCATTTGCGCTACTTGTCGAACGATTTCGTTTCGTTATTTTTAAGTCGGCAGTGAGTAATTAGGTCACTTACCTTCAATGTCATTCATCTCGAAAGTACCAACTTTCCTCGATAAATTTTCATATAAAAAAACAAAAAAATCGAGTCTCAAACTACAACGAACCGGTACGAAATTCCCATTCCCTCCTCGAGTTCGCTCGGTCGCGTTTCTCTAATTTTCCATCTCTTCCTCGTGCCGTTGAGAATCTCCACGCTCGTTTCGTCGACACCCGAAAAGCCACACCTTGCCTCGCGCGGTCCCCTTCCCTCCTCGCCGGTCGTATTGCGACGAGACGAAACCAAGATTGAATGGAAGCCAAGAGAAACGAGGAGAAACGGGGAGCCGCGGGGAAAGGAAGAAACGTCACCTCGAGGGCCCAATTAGTGCCAGCGCGAGTGTCATCTCGCTGCGGTTTCTGCATTCGCGTGTGACTGCCGCTTTCTGCGACCCCGAGAGTTCCTCATCTCTCTGTACCATCCGCCTCCGCACCGCCACCGCATCGCCGCCCACCACCCTTACTTATATCTTTCGCCTCCATCCGCGTCTTCCTCCCCCTTGACGTTTGTCGCTCTGCTTTCCGCACTTTGCCGTGAGGTGCTTCCTTCACTTTCTGGATACTGTATGCATTAAAAGCACCCTCTATCCCCCGCCCCTTCAAAGCAAAGCCCCCCTCCCCCTCGCGAAGCTTCCGCGGCTCTTCCCTTCTTTCGCCGACCGGGAAACTGCAATTTACCTCGGGACTCGGGCACTTCCATACGCAAATTGCACGTTATTATAATAATTGTTATTATTATTATTGTTAGTATGTAACAAGGTTCGAAAATCGTACGTGGGTGCTTAACGCGAGTTTGATTTTCGATTCGATGGGTTTCTGGCGATTTGTGAAATTTTTTTCGAAATTTTTTCCAATGAGAATTTTCGTGACTGTTGAACGGCACGTTTTTTTTTTCGAAAATCTTCGAGATATCGAATACGATATGCGCGCCCGTCCTTGCGAATAAACTTTGATACTCGATATTCGCTACGCCCCTTCGAGAATTTTTTTTAATGAATGAATTTAATTTAACGAATACGTAAAAATTTGAGAATTGTTCTCTTCTTAATTTATTGGAAAAAATTGCAATTCGATTGTACGATCTGTGAGTAAAAAAATGAGTTTTTTGTCGTCCGTCGTCATTCGGTGAACTCTTCGGGCTCTTGTAGGGTGACGAGATTTTATTATACGAGCCATGTTACGTAACACACGGAAGATCCTGTACCCAAGCCTCCCGAAGTCAAAGGAGCTCACTATAATCTCTAATCTAGCTGTAACCCCGCGGAGAAGGGTGTGACGTGTGCCTGACACTCGACAATGCCACCCGGGATCATCCGGAATTTATCTGCGGGTCCCGAGACGGCCACAATGGCGAAGAACTATTGCCGCGTACTACTCGACACCGACCGGAATCCGACGAGACCTTTTTTTCTCCCGAAGCGATCTTCTCGGACTCCTCATTTTATTCGCCTATTTCCACAAACTTATTTTCCACGAATCTCTATCCAGCGTATTTTTTAATGTTACTTTTTCCCCGTTTCTTCCGCAACTCCACGTCCGCTTATCGCTCGCCACTTCCACTAATTTTCCGCTATACTCGCGCGAGCAGCGGATATACACTTACAATTTCGTATTCCCTCTTCTTCGGTTGATTTTTTTTTTTTTTTTTTTTTCAACCTTTATTCCGTTTTTCATTTGCGAATAGCCAGGGATCCAAAGTGCGAGAGGAGTGGCGCGTCGAGTGGTCTCTCTCCCGTCGACAATGGCGTCGTTAGACTTTACATCCTCATCCACGGGCAAACTCGCGGAAAGAGAGGGAACATTTTCACGAACAAAAACAAAAAAAAAAGGAAAAAAAAAAGAAAAAATGAACAGGTAGAGGGCGAGAGATTGCGCCGCCCTGTACCCAAGTGTCATTCAATTGCATATCCCAATTAAATAACAGGCAAAAGGGCGACGTAGCGTCGCGTAGCGGTTTCTCTCCCCGACGACGAGTTTCCCCCGCCTTAATTGCGAATAAAAAAAAAAGGAAAAAAAAAAAAAAAAAGAAAAAGAAAGACGTGAAATAAACACTCGTCGGTGGGTAGCGACGCGTACTCGGTTCGTCCAACGTCGAATGGGATGCCCTCGACGGTAACCCATCGTGCGCATTTCCAACCCTCCAGTCTTCCTCGAAAGCCCGGATGAACGCCTGCGCTTCGGTCTCTGTCCTCCTGCCTCGCTCGCAAGTCCATCTTAATTTCATGAACCGAGAGGAGGAATTAATTTCGTCGATCGGCAGCGCTTCGATCAACACGATTTTTCGTGGGTTAGTCAGGAATCGTTACATTTTATTGTCCTCGTCGACGAGAATATCGACGGAGATTATTTTGAATGATAAAAATGTGTTGAAATTTTCAACAATCAAATGGACGTACTCAACGGTAATAAATAAAATTATTACCGATCGCTGGTACATCCGCGATCAGGGAGACTCGTTTCGCAAGCGAACCGTCAGACATTGCGACAAAAAAGTGGATGAAGAAAAAGTTGAAAAAGAAAAAAAGGATGTGCACGAAACAGGAGGAGTTCGCAACGTATAATACGCAAATGAACTAATTACCGAGCGAAGCTGACTGACAAAGAGGAATCGTCGAGGGGGAGTTTGGTCGGATCCGCGGCACAGCAGTCATCGCTGGAGGTTCCTCCCTTAGCAGCAGCTGAATCCTTTTCCGCCCGGGATTTCTCGAACATGCAGTCGCTGGAACGTAGAGTTCGCGATAACGTTGATCACAGTCTCGTCACTCTTTCCTTTCGGGCTTCTTCGCTCATTGCACCGCTTGTGGGTGTATATTTTCAATAGCGCGGCTGCCAGATTGGTTGGTGCACGTGTGTCAGTCGGATGTGGTAGTCTCGACGGGAGAGTTCCGGCGACGAGGTTGCGGAGAAGAGACAGCGGAAACCCGCTCGGCGCGATTCAACTCGGAATCGAAATGTTAATTAACGACGCTTCCTGGACAGACCGGTGGAGAAAGCTTGACGGGGTATCTGACTTCGAGGGAGAAGCGGAAATCGAAGAATGTCCCGAAAATCGAGACGTTGACCGAAATTTATATTGGAAAAAAATGGCTCGACCGGCTCGCTCCACGACAAATCGGGACAAATTTGTTAATTCCAACGAAGCTTGCCGGTGTTCTCTCGGAGGATCGAGTCGAGTGCTCCGTAACGCCATACACGACGTTCTCACATCCACCGAGCCCGGATAGACAAAGAGAGTCGGACTGGGGCGCGAGATCTTCTCGAAATTAAACGGCAGGCTGAACATCGTCGCTACAGTTGAATCCAGCGCGTAGCTCGTTACACGAGCCGGGTTTGAATTTCAACCGCCTCTCACTGCCTCTCGGTCTACGTGTGTGAGCTCTGCACGAGCCAGCGACGAGAGCCTCGACGAGGTGAGGCTAAGGGCGCGGATTGCAAAATGGAAGCGTCGTAATTAGTATGCGCGTCCGCGCGTTATGCACGCGACGGTACTCGCCTCGCTCGTCCTCTTCTCTCGGGAGCCAACAACCGTCCCTCCGCCCCCTCCCCCGATCCTCCTGTGCGAGCGCATTTGCTTCGGTCTGAACGATGTGCCGTTGGGGGAACGGGAGTGTTGCAATTCGCACTTATGTTCGCCAAGTGCACCGGCGACACCAACGGGCTCGGTATAATGCACGCGATGGAAGAGGTCCTCGCACACGCGTACAGCAAACGGAGAAAGTGAGTGGAGAACGCGCGACGAGTCTGCACGGGGCTCCGGTTCGCCGGGGTTGTCGAAGCCACTCGCGCGTGCATGCGTGCAACTTCGTGCACCCTCTTCCCTCCTTTTTATTTTTTTTTGTTCACCTCGTCGCTCGCGTTTCGCCGTGTCTCGTCCCGACGTTGCCGGGGCTTCGTTGCATCGAACACGGTCAAAATCTCTCTCCGAAAGCTCGTCCGAGAGACTCCGTGAACCGATTTTATTACGCCTCGAATTTTTAATTCGACCTCATGATTTTGGGTCATTTCGTTTCAACATTTACTCGATGGATCCGCCAAATATCATCTTCCGGACCAAAAAAAAAAAAACAAACAAACAAACAAACGAAATAAAGTGAGTTTCCGTTTCGCGAGGAAAGTCAGGGACTCCGCTTGACGAATTCTCCTTTCACCCCGCGCATAGCCGTGACTTTATAATTCAACCGAGGGAACGGCTCGCGACGACGAAGTGTCAGGCTTCGCACTCGCGTAATGCGCGAAGAGCGAGGGATGTCGAGAAATGCACGAGAACTGGCAAAGAACGGGGTGAACGCGCCAAGGGAGGATCCCGAGGAGTTGGCTCGTTTTCTCGTCGCTGCAACCCTCGACACGCCTCGAAGGAGTCGCGAACGCTGTCTACCTTCGGCCTGCCTCCTCATTTTCTTTCTTTTTTTTGTTGTTTAATTCACGGCTCGATGACCACGCTCGTTGGCGCTCGCTCGGTAATGACGCCCAACAGCATGAGGATAATAACTCGCTTACACCTCGAAGCCTTACATGGCTGCTTATCATTGCGCCTGTTACGAACTCAGACCGCTGTTCGCGGTTCGCCCTGTCGCGATCCGGCTTAATTATCATCCGTCTAGATTAGATAATTATCCATTTCTTGTGAGTTACGAACTCCCGCGTCATTAATTCCCCCGTCTTCCTTCGCCGATTCTCCCCGGGATTCGCGACATTCGTTATCAAACTCTCCTTTCCAGCGGCGAGACAGGACACTCGAAAAAAAAACAAAGAAGAAAATCCTTAATAAAAAAAATCCCCACCAGAGACTTCCCGCTACCCTCGACTCGGGGTTTAAAGTATCCGCGGGGGAGGATCGGCACAATCGGCGGTAAATTAGCTCGCGAGCTAATTACACCGAAAAGGCCCTCAGGCCAGGGTAGAGACGAGTGTTGGGAGGGACTGGGGCGAGACACAGGCCTCTCGCGATACCATCGAAGAAGAGACTTCGAGCTCGAGTAAGCGCAAAAAAAATCCGACTCGACGAAAAAAAAAAAAAATTTCATCGTGGAGCGTATCCGCTTTGAAGGCGCTGCCGTTGGTCTCGTTGCGGGGCGCGTTGGCGCGCGCAATCGGGCGCCCGCGGATCAAACGGAATTCGCGGGCTCACATGCGAAGTCGTCGGCTCGACGGCGCTGCGGCAAAAGCGCCGCGGGGAAAAAATATTACGGTGCGAAGCAAAGGGCTCGGAGGCGCAAAAAAAAAAAGGAGTAAACTCGAAGCGACGCCCGGGCTGCGCACCGACGTTGCCTGCCGGTAACGCTTAATCCGTCGGTCGGGCGCGTGTGCGAGTCGCGCGACGCCGCAGGACGAATAAAGAAGCGAAGGATCCTTTTTTTCCACCGACGGGCGCGCTTCGAAACGGGGCTTTCAGAGGCGAGCGCGCGCGATGGAAGACTCGCGGGCCTCGACGGCTCGACGGAGATCTTTCTCGTGAGCTTTTTCGCGCACTTGCGCGTTTTGACTCTGGCGCAGAGTTTCTTTGTTTCTTTGCTTTTTTTTTTGTTTCGGCCGTTTTTTTCTTTGATCCTCTCGATCTTCCTCCGGTGCGTTTTCGTTTCGTCAAAGGCGAAGATAACCCGGCCTTTGAGTCTGAGCCCAGTCGGGATCGCGGCCTCGCGAGCTCGCGGAATAAGCTTTGAACTACCTTGAAGGTATTTATTTTTTTGCTGGGGGGTAGCGAGTCGTTTGAGGGATACGAGGAGAGCTGCGAGATTAGCAGCATTTGACCGTCATTTGACGGGAAATTAAAGAAGAAAAAAACATTTCGTCGAGTGAGGATGAACGAGAGTTTCTCAAAAGCAGTCGATTTGTGGTCGATGGACGGTTATTTTGCCGGTTCATTGACAGTCTATTTTTCATTTCCACCTATAACAGTCTCGCAAAAGCCCAACCGTCGAAAATGGTCACGCAAGGAGCGATAGGAACGACTCGAGCTGGAAACTCGCATGTGGATGCCGTTCAATAATTAAAAGGAAAAAAAAAAAATAAATTAGAACGATAAATTCATAGGAGGGTTTTCGTGGAAGATGAGCGATAGGTATGAGAGCTGTTGTGCAACATCACGTAGCCATGTGGATCGCTTCGCAGGCCGTGGAAAATTACTTCCCCGGGCCAAAGGCAAAAGACTATGGAAATTTTAGCCCCGTAATAGCTATCGATCATGCTACGGCGAGGTTCCTTGCAACGAAGGGTGGGTTTTTTGCTCGTGTCAGGGGTTCCTTTTGAATTTACAAAATTATTGATTACGCAGCAATACGCCTCGATAAGACGCGACCTCTGCCGACGGATATCGCTCGAAGGAGAAGCGGCCGATCGCCGAGAATCAATCAATTTTTATTTTTTGCAAAAGTTTCATGTCAATTCGATATTTCGAGCGGAAGCGGTGTACGTAATTGTTGACACGGCGCTGCGTCGAAGCAGCCGCGCAATCTTCGACTGCGGGACGTGCGATTTCGGTGTCCGTTATTTTTTTTTTGCTTTTTTTTTTTCTCCGTTACTCTTCCAGAACACGGAACTTTCGTCCATTAGCCTCGTCGCGGTGGGTTTCGAGCGTCGACGCGCTTCCGCGGCGACAAACTCGCGCCTGCAACTCCGTCGCCGGGTCGACAACGTTCGCGAACTCGTGCGGCTTCGCGGACTCCGGATAACGGCTTCATCGGGGTGTTAATCCTCGGCGTCGAACAACCCCGTCCGAACCCGAAGCCACCCCGCGTCTCGCACTCATCCTCGGTGGCTTCGCGAACTCTCGACGCCTCAAATGACGAGAACTATGATCGACCCGTTCCACGTTCCCTCGGTGGCATTCTTCCTTGGTTCACCTGCATCCAGTATCTTACTACAGTTCGGTTTCTTCCGAGCCCCTTCACATCCCATTCTTCTTCTATTTACGACGCTTCGCTGGCGCCCCGTTGTACCCCACCGTTTTCAACGGAGCCGCTCTCGCGAATTTTCGCCCACGCGAGTTTTCTTCGCGATCCATGCATGATGCGCCGACGGTCGCTTCGACGAGGCCGATGTGTGTTTCGTGGGCTTATTACGAACACGCGGTTGCGAAGGAACAAGGAAGAATAGAGCGGCGGAGAGAAGATGGAAAATTAGTGGGAGAGGGGCTGGTGCGATCAGAAAAGATGGCGGGTGAGATTTCGAATGCGGAAACTGTTCGAAACGGCGAAGATTAAGAACAAAAGATTTCGCGGGGATTCGTGTCTTTCCGGTGCGATGAATTTTCGTTCTGTACTCGAGCGGTGCCAAGTGGCTTTTTTTTTTTTCTTGTTGCGCGTCCGTAGGCTTGTATTCGCATCTTTTGGTACGAGTATCGTCATGACCGGAGCCAAAGACTGCGAGTAGAAAATTTCTTCGCAGACACTTTTTTCTTCTCTCTCTCCCCGACTGTAACTACTCTTCACTTTTTTTTCTCTATAGCAAATACTCGAACGCGATCGACGATCGGAGGGGTACGCGCGCCTCCCCACGATCGGGCTCTCCTCTGAAGGGCGCGCCCGGTGCCCTCGATCATTTCGTAATCGTACAAATAAACGCGTGCGTGCGTTTATTTGTAAAAGACGCCCGTGAACATTGACGAATTTCGGCTCGAGCCTTCGGTCTTACGGCAGAATCTATAAACGGATTGCACTCTAAAAGCTTTTCGTTGTTTCACGAACGATTGTCCCGAGAATATGGAGAGCCGGGCAATTCCCCGAGCCAATTCTCGCGTAATCTACCAAAAATACGTTTGATTACGTAAATTTAATTTTTGTCCCGATAATAGTCAGTTACGAAGGCACGATAACAAACGATCTGCAAGTTTGAGGCGATTGTCCGACCGATGAGCACAATTTCTGGCTCTTTCGCCAATACATATTTCATTGAATTAATCAAATAATTGTATAGTTTGATTAATATTTATTTAAGTGAACAAAATATTTCCAGGAGAGAATCGACTAAATTTTTTTTCTCAAATTAAATTATTAAAAATTAAATGAGTCACACAGATTTTTTTGGGCGAATTTTTTTTAACTCATCCGACTTAAACGAAATACGTATTCGGGCGAATAAAAATATATTGAATAACGATTTAGTCGATACAAATATAAATTAATGAAAATGAAATAAAGATTTTTCTTGAACGAATGACACGTTGGTCGCGAGATAAATTTTGTTTTCGGTTGTGGAGCGTCGTCCTTCGTGGCCGGAATGAAAGTGCCTGGCAGCAAGCTGGCGATTCGGGACTCGAGAATCTTCGAGCGTGCAGGGTTTTCGCCACCCGGCGGGAAGAAGAAGACCCATCTTGGCCCGGAGTCTCGCTGGATTCTCCGGTTTCCCCGGCTGCGAAAAGTCGGCTCTGTGTAACCATAGCACTCGGCTAATGGAAGCCGCCCAACGGGGACTGCTCGTCCCGTCGCGGCTTCCTCGTCGTGCGACGCCAAACTTCGACTCGTTAATTACCGAACGAACTCCCTCGTCGAGGCAACCTCGGGGGCAACTTCTTGCGCCGTCGCTCGAATATTTCAAACTATTGTGTTCGCCAACGCCCTTCGGGCTCGCCGGCCAAGACGCCTGGCGAGAACCGCCCGACTTCCCGAACCACCCTCCGAAACTCCTCATCCAGTTTCCACTTTCGTCCTCCCGCTTTCGCTTTTACTCCTCGGGACCCGACCTGTTCACCAACTCGGAGCCGACTCTCGGCAAAAGGGATTTTCCGACACCCAGCGACGGCTCTTCTCGGTTCGTCGCGGCTTACTTCGCTCTTGGCGCGTCCTCTTCATCCACCCCTGCTCACCACTACTTTCGCGACTACTCCGCGACTCGGGGGAATGTGTCCCAGAAACGGGTGTCGAGTTTTCGCCTGGAACGGGAAACGGGAAAACCCGAGCTTTTTGGGTGGGGGGGGGGGGGGCTTTTTGGGAGGGATTTTTAATGGGGGTGAGACAAGTTGGCGAAGAGGCGGGTCGCGGCTGGAAACGCGGTACCCGAGGGAAAGGGCGATGGGATGAGGGTGAAGATAAGTGAGGAACTGGGCAGAATTGCCCTCATGAAAATAAATTATATGAAGAAGTCTACCGATGGATATATAGTGGGGTGCTTTTCAAAATATTAGGATTATTCATTGAACTTGCGTATACTGGAAATAGATATATATTTTTATTTACCAACAAAAAAAAAGTTTTTTTCTCTCGGTATGCGAAGAGTTGGATAAAAAAAATTATTTTTCGTTATCCAACGTCCAGCGAGGGTTTTCTTGGAAATTGTATTATTTATGGACGAAAATTGAATCGTAGCCCCGAAAAATTGCAGTGAAAAAGGCTCGAGTGGCGAAGTCGGAGCCCTCTCGCGACAAGTGAAGCGGAGCTATGTCGGCAGCACTCGAGAATGTCTCCATCCGGAAAACCGAGAGACCGGTCCTCGACGTTCGTCCATCAAACAAATAATAATAATAATAATAAAAAAATTTTAATGAAATAATTTTTTTTTTTACCGAGAGAGGAAAGTGGCGACGACGACTGTAATGGGGTAAAGTTCCTTCGTTCCTTGAAACCGCGGGGAGAATTCACTTGGCAGTGGAACCGTCGATGCTTAATTGTCGCAATTACAGCGATAACATAATTCGCCCGTAATTACACTGGCGTACGAGACTGGCCAATCGTCAGAATTTTCACGAGCGCTTAATTGCCTGTTTCGACATTTTTAAGGCTCTACAAATTCAAGAACAGTGTCCGATTTTGAAAAAAAAAATAAAATAAAAAAATAATAGTCCTCGGTATGCCAAAATACGCGAGAGTGGAGTAAAGTGAAGCTTCCTCTACTAGATTTCGGTATCTTTGATACTCCGACTCCAAGTTCCTTCGAAAGGGTCACGCTGATTTGCCATTGTAATCCGAATTTGACTCGCCGCTCAATTGACAATTGGATCGAGACTCTCGGCACGATCGAAAAGTCGGTGGCCAGGGTGAGAGTTTATCCCAACCCCTGGATTAAAACGTCACGGCTGGGCTCACCCTCGCTCCGTATGCAGATCTCTCTCTCTCTCTCTCTCTCTCTCTCTCTCTCTCTCTCTCTCTCTCTCTCTCTCTCTCTCTCTCTCTCTCCACGGCACACATTCAGCTCGTAGGGTTAATGTACCAGGCTCGGCGCAGTAACTTTCACCGGGTAGACACTCGAGCCAGTATATTTATGAATTCAAATCCCTGCGCTCATCGAGCGGAGCGATTGTTAGGGGGCGAAGAGGGAGGGCATCTAATAAAAACGTTTATTCCCGCATTAGCATACGAAGAGCTTCCCTTCACGCGGTAACATCACCGCAGTGTAAACGCGGACCTTGCCCCGATCATCAACCTCATCGAATTTCCCAAAATCACAATTATCACCTCATTGTAATCTGCCGAATATGCAAACGACAGTTACAGTCGATGGTACCGCGAAAAAAAAAAAAAAAAAAAAAAATGGAGAAAACTCGAAACCTACGGACACTTTAGGTTCTGCCATTCGCAGACATCGATAGGTTGCGAGGAAAGTCCTACACTCACGTGCAGACATCCTTAACAGATCCCCGCTGTATAAGATCTACCGTTTTGCGCACAAGGACACGAGCTCGGAGCTATGTGGGTATGTATGTACATCGCGACGACCGCGATTACCGGTAAACAAACTGTCTGAAACACTCCGTCAGGCTCCAGTCAGTCCATTGAGGCGCGGAGCCGAGAGACATAGAAAAGGAAAGAGACCAAGGACACCAAGTGGGAGTTTGCCGTCCCCCGTTGGGCTCCCTCACAGTCGCCTCCCCCTCGGTCCGTGGCTTCTCCAAACTCGGCATTATCTCGGTACATATTTAAGTACCGTGACGCGAAGAAGACTGCTGCCCCTTGGCGTCGTGGCAGCGCGCCTCCGACACGACTTTCAATGTACACCAAACTCCTCGGCAGACTCTCGGTCCCATCCTGCCGCGCTACCACCGATCCGGCTTCGCCCAACGATACGTTTCCACTCCTCGCCGTTCCTGAAACCCCCCTGCCCGTTTCCGTCGTCCAACCTTGCCCTGGGAGTCCTCGCTCGGAACCACCGTGCAACACCACCGACTACGACCACCTTCCATTCCCCGACGAAACGAAGCTCCATCTCACTCCGGTGGAAGCCCTCATTTCCTCGGGACTGTCAGACGCAGAACTGGGCGGGTCATCGGATAGCGGAGGCCGGATAATACCCTGCACTACTGGCGGCTTCGTCGCCACTGAGGAGACTACCGCTCCACCAGAGACCACCAGCCAAATCGTGTGTACCGCGTAAGCCCGTTCTCGATGCACCGCATCAACGTGCCGATGGAATATGGCTCGTCATTGATGCCTGCTTCTTCTTATCTTTTCATCTTGGTACATGTCTTTGCGGGTTAACGAATATCGAGAGATCGAGCAAGATATCCAGCGGGATTGGATGGATATTGAGCAAGATATTTGGGCACTGAACGAAAGATATATATTCAGACTGTACCTCCCCCACAATTTTTTGCGGGTCCGGAAAACAGCGAAAGGACGAAAGTCTGGATGGTTCGAGGAGCGAGGAGGACGCGGATGGAATCGGCCCGTGGATCGAAGGAATGAGATGAAAGGCGGAAGCAGGCAGGAGGCGAGCGACGATAGCGATTCAGCAATTCTAGGTCGTTTAACATTCCATCGACAATTCGTTGCCTCGACGTCGGCTCGACACGACAGGAAAGTGAGAGTCCTCTCTCCCCGTATTATTCCCTCCGCCGTCAGCTGACTGTCGATCGGTTCTCCTCCCTCGACAATGCCGCTGAGGTATTCTCCCACTTGTTCCGCACCCACTGGCTCACCGTACAGGAAGTTCCAACGAGACGACAAATGGTTTTTCCTTTCCTGCATTGCCGGGTGTCACGAGGAGACGGAAAATCGGAACTCCGATTTGGTCCCCTCCGCCCGGAGTCATTCATTTTTCCTTCCTGAAGAGGAAAAATATATTTTCGGATATCCTTCCGATAATTCTGCGAGATTTTTTTGTTGTTAATTACCGTATCGCAGTTTTTTCATTGGGGCCTTTTACGTCACACAAACGAGATGTGGTACTTCGTCTACACGATATATTCCGGCTAGTTCCCGGTGTCCCATCCTCCCCATTCGAATTCCAAGTCCCTCTACTCCGAAGCCTCAGCGTTCTCCTTCGCGTGCTCTTCCCCCCCATCGTCGAGGCATTGTAAGTGACGTCGAGGGGCGCATTGTCCGGGCTTCGAACCGATAATACAGCCCCGACATCTTCGCGGGTGCCCAACCGAGTCATCTCGACAACGTCGACAACGTCCTTCTGGAACACATATCGGACGGCGTCTTCAAATATCTCGCTTATCTTCCCGAGCCATCGAGCCATCATTTTCATCACAATTTTCCTGCAAAGAGGAGCCATTTTCTTTCCCGCCGAAAGTTTCTATCGCAAAGTTTCCTATTGCGATATCCGAACGATGGAAATTCACGGGGAAAATTAAACCGGTACTCGCGTCTAATATTTATTTTTAACGGGCGTCCACCGGGAGTAAAAATACCACGCAACGAATGTCAATCCGAAGGGTACATTGAATGGTACGTTAATTGGCGGTACAAGTGAGAATGACACTAACAGTGAAACTCCATTGAGATACCTTTAACGAGTAGTCAATGGAAATCAATGGGATTTTCAGTGGTAATTAATGGTGGACATAGTCAAGGGTTGGGACGATATTTGGTGTGAAAGTATTGAAAAAAAAAAAAATAAAAAACCTACGACACATCGGACTCTGAATCACATGTTTCACCGACAATCGCAACGTGCCACAATCGTCGAGTTTCCAAGGCAAAATTTTTGTCCCGTTCGAAATCGCGACGCAGTTACGTAAATACAAATTAGCGTCGCCAATAATGACTGCAACATCGGGGCTCGGCTCACCGTTGTTCGATGTCGGCCGGGAGCATTGGAGGGCTGGCGCGTACCTGGGTTCCGGGCCAGCTCGGATCGTCATTATTCATTAGAATCGCCGAAGAGCGCGCGCGAACGGGGTGAGGCTTGTTCGCAGTCATCGGAGCGATCGGTTTTTCCGGAAGCCTGCCCGATCGCGCACCATTGTCAGGAAGCTCGTTAACCAGTGATATAATCCACGTGCCCGCGGAGCCCGAACGGGCAGGACGAGAAGTTACCGGGTGTTGCGGCAACGCCGGTTCAAATTACAATGGCGAATAATTGTGCGCTCGAGGCATTCCGCGGCCTGGCTCAGACACGGAAAAATTTTCACACTCTCGCAGTCGTTGGCAACGGTGAATTAAAAAAAAACCACCAATTCGGAGACGCAAAACTGAAACAGTACAGCTGTGAGGTCCGGAAGAGGTTGGAATTTCTTGAGGAAATTCTGGCGAATTCGAGCACAACCTCAAACAGGTGAATACTACATCGACCTACGTAAATTTACAAGCGAGTGCCCCGCAATTTTCATCGCCATCCACAGGGGAAAATTCAACCTCGTTATATTTTTTTCCCCTGGGTCGGCGCTCTCACTCCCGTCGTTTGAATTTTGTTTATGCGAGCACTTTGGAAGACGTAAACACGGTATCTCAATTCCCTGGCGTAATTTTCAGCCCCCCGCCCAGCTTCCATCCCGTGCAGGTCCTAAAGCACTCTCATCGGATTCCCCGCGTCCTTTCTGTCCCGCGACCGCCTTCGATCCGCTCTTCTTTTCCCGTCCCTCAAAGTTCGTCCCTTTTCGCCTCGTTCTCCGCCCCTTCGCGTCCTCACCGAGCCGCGTTACGATTATGGCGTAATCATATCGGATTGTTATTATGGCTGATGGCCCGGCTGGGTGGTGCGTTCCCATCCGCGCGGCGCATGAAGCTCTATCGTCCGGGTCGAGGGTGGCCTGGCTTATCTTTGAAATATGCTGATAGACCGCGCGCTCTTCCTCGGTCTGCAACCGAGCGGCGTTCTCTCCTCCGCCTCTCTTCCGCACCCGCGTCTTCGAACCTCCTGCCGAAGCACTCTTCGCGACCTGCACGCGCAGTTTCGCGCAAGATACGTCCTTTATCGTCGTCGCGTCCGGAAATTTAGGAGGGCTCGAGCGAAAAAGAAGAGAATAATCGCCCAAGGATTTCATCGTTTTATCGGCGCATTTTTTTTTTTCTGGCGAATTATAGAAGCGTGAATCCTCGATGGTTACTCTTTCAATAACTTTCCAATGACTTTTTCATGATTTTCAATTACGCTACCCCTCTCTCTCTCTCTCTCTCTCTCTCACACTCGTTTCTCCCCTCATTTGCCTATCGAGCATCAATCAAAGCAATTCCATTCGATGAACTCGGCAGTTGGCAGTTGAGACAAATCTTGGTCGAGCCACTTGAAGCACCACGAAGTCCTCGGGTAGCTACTTCACGCACACCAACGATGGTGTGCGTGCGCGAAAGAGGGTGACTCACCACCTTGAAAACCAGTGGCACTCTTGATGACGACGACAGGGACCAGAAGGGGTTTCCGCCCTCTTCGGTCCGAGATTTAATGCCCGTTGGTTATCGGTGTAATCGGGACTGAGTCGTCTCGTGCGTCGCACACGTACACGCTGACGTACGTATGCGCGAAGCCACCCTCAAGCTCGCCGGTTTCTCGCAACCCCTCGTGCCAAGTGAGAGACACGTACGTAGTCCGAGGGAGAACGCGCGTTCTCTCTCCGTCGGTTTCTCGGTTGCCGGCGACTGTTGATTGAAACGTTCTGATTGCGTCCCCCAGAGGGGGTGGAGACGACGACGTTGGCATGCGGGCACGCCGCAAGGGCGCGTACGTAGCAGTAACACCCGGCGGTCCCCCATCGCACGTACCTACTTATTTGGTAGTCTAATGTCCCGATAGCGAGCGAACGTCGCGAATCTCGGAGCGATCGTCATCGAATCCGAACCTACGGAACAATACGCTTCCAGATTCGGGAATTGTAATGGCTGTCGACCCCTTGGCGCACCACCATGCAGAGGCGAGTTAATCGTTTCTTAACCAGTGCGCGATCCGATTTAGGGCTCTTAATTAATGGACTCGGGGAATGAATCAAACTTCATCTTGGTTTCGAGGGCCGTGGTTGGAAATTTAGTTGCCCGATGATGAAACTTTTAAAACGAAAGGAGAGAACGACACGAGTATAGAGGTATTTCCGTCGATCGGTGTTCATTTTGCATGCGATACGAGAAAAATCATACGAAACTAGAAAAATCTAACGAGACACATGCAAGACCCCAACAGAATTTATGGAAAATTTTGTCAGACCCCCGACGAGGTCTTTGCAGGATTTATTAGGCCTCAACAAAGTCTTTTGAAGATCTCATCAGGGCCCGATTAAATTACTCCAATTTCGCCCCAAGATCGAGGTAGATACTCGGGTCAAGATTGTCATTATTCGAACGGTCAACTCCCGAAAGTAAAGCTATCGGATAACGTATTTCAGTCATAACGAGAAAGATAGTGCAGTTCATCATCGGTCGCATCGCACTTCAACCGAAGGACAAGCCATACGAGTAATCCGGGCGGACGCGAATAAATGGTAAATGAATGGGGATTGTACGTGGGGTGGCGTTCGGTTTGGAAAAAGAAGGGTACGGTCCGGGGGGCCGGCAGGAGAGGCGGCGGGGCGTTTCGTTCGACGCTATGCTACGGGCGAAAAGTTAATCACGGTTCGCCATGTCGGCTGGCCTCGGTCGCGGGGGACGTTGCAACCATCAGCGAAGTTACCCCGGGCTTTCTTGATTACGTGGGCGTGCGTTGGTTCTCGTTGGCCGGGTGCACGTTGCGCGTTACTCCGGCGTATAAACAACGCGAGGGAGAGCGAGAGACGAGACCGATAGAGGGACGAAAGAAAATCACGAGAGCGAAAGTGAGGGGTTGTTCGTCCGCGGATACAGAAGAAGAAAAATAGAGAATCGAACTAAACGCGTGTAATGGAACACGCCTCGTGAAAGGGCGAACGGAAAGACAGCGGAGCGACATTCGGGTGGGTCGAATCCTGGCCGGGCGTTTCGACAATTTCGACGAGCGCGACTGCGGGAAGGATGAAGAGGGAAAGGCCGAGAGCCAGAGTCGTTCGAGCCATATGGCACTGTTTGTATTGCCGGCCTGTTACGAAACGATTATGATAATAATAAAATGACGAGTGGCGCACGAGTCTGCGCTCTCACTGGTTTCTTGGCTGTTCGCCAATTTGACGTGCATTAGCAGCCCCTCTGGCGGGATTCGACCGTGGACCCCGTTGTACCCGCTCGCATAGGGTGTTATGTAGGCTCTCGAGGCTTTTTGTCGTTGTTCTTTCTTCGTTGCCGGTAAACGGGAAACATTGAGGGGATTTTTGGCCGGCACCTGGAACTGAAGGATCTTCATCGAAGATAAAGTTCGGGGCGCTTGGATCGGAGAGTTCTCGATAGTCCGAGCAATCGGGTCTCCGTTCGGTCCGGTTGTCCCCCGCGTCCTCGTGTCTGATCTCCGCGAGCTGATTCTACTGATTCCAGGGGGTCGAGTCTGGGATGGGTCGAAACCGAGTGGCCGATAGCGGCTGCCTGTAATCCTAACCCCTCACGATCCTTCGTTGAGTCTGTTCTTTTGTAGTGCTTTCTACTTTTAGCTGAATTACTTTTGTCAATCAGAGGATCCGTTCGATAAGAGACCGGACCGGAGAGCCTCTTCACCTTTTGGCAAAAGCCAGTTTTTCAGCTCGGTGAATCCCGCGACGGCCAATGCGCGAACCAGTAGATTCGTATTCGAGCCTTTCTCAATCGTTTGCCCTGTCATGGTCATGTTGTAAACTTTGTAACACGGGATAGAGTCTCGGAAATTTTCACGAATATATCGCAGCTCAAACCCCGGAATCTCGCCGCGTTTTCCGTCCGCCACCCTTGCCGGCATAGCGAGCGCGGGGCCCGCGGTGCCCGCGATTGTTCGTCGAAGACAAAGTGCCATTATGTAATGGACGGTTCTCGGATGAAACGTTCGCCGTGCGTACGCTCAGCGGGGATTCGATGACGAATCGTAGACTCTCTCTCGTTGGTACTCCGGACGAGATTCGCTCGTCCCTTCGGTGTCTTCCTTTAACCTCCGGTTCTCTGCCCTTCCAGTCCCGCCGCGCCGCGACAAAGAGGGGGCCGCACAGTCGGCGGCGCGGTGTCGTAATATCCCGGAGTATACGGGACCCTACCTATATCGATATCTTGGTCCCTTCACCCTATCCAATCTTAGTTATTGAAAAAAACTACAAGAACATCCTAAACAATCGGTGCCCCACGGGACCGGAAGCCGTTCCGCCATTTCATTAAGATACAGCCGTTCCTCTTTCATATTCCTCAGATTTTTTTGCCTTCACTGTCGGCGCGCGGCTGGAAGCTCGGGCTTCCGTGCACACTCATGCGAAATGGATACCGCGCCTCAGCCGAATGGCAAAAGTGGAAAGGAACGAAGTGGAAAAACCTCGGAGCCGCGAAATCCTCCGCTGTGCTTCGCAGGACCCACAGGACTCGGTTCGGAGCCAAGAGATTGGTAGGTGTTTTTGTTTCCCATCGCCGGAGAAATTCGAGAAGAGAATTCGCGAGTTGTCCTGGCAGAGGACATTGGTCGCGGTCTCTCGGTGAAGTTACGGCGCGGCTGCGGGAACTCACCGATGCTCCGAGCTTCGAGTGGCAAACTTTTTCGGATGGCGCTCGTTTTGATGAAACTCGTTCCGAAAGCTCGTGGAATGCAGTTTTCGATCGGGTAAATTGGCAAGAGTGTTTCTGGCCCGAACTCCGTGGCTGCTCGAGGTTGGGACGATAATTAACGATGTTATTGCCGGTGATGGAAGAAGCAAGCTTTCCCTGACCACCGCGACGGCTACCACGGATGCCAGAAAGCCAACTTCCGGCGGATCTTCTCCACCGAGTTTGGAAAAATCTCCACCACAGAGACTGTATTTCCCGTTCTGGCGACGAACATCTCGAGCCAAATGACGGCTTTTTGGTCGGTAAAGCCGAGATAGCGACGATGACATCTTGGCAAGCTTTGCTCTCTCCGAGTGCTTTCTCGAAGACGTTTCAGCGCACCTGTCAAACGTTCGTCCGGCGAAATCGTCGAGGAGTCCGCGCGGCTTTTTCCGGCCAGCCCGATGATTCGTTCCTTCCGCTTGCGATAACTAAAAAGAGAAATCATCTCGCGGAATCGATGGAAGGCGTAGAAAACGTAGGAAAAGACGAGAAGTCCGATAAAAAGTTTGGACGTTCCACGGAGCGCAGTGGATGAGGTACCGGAGGGTAACTCGATTTCACAGATTGTTCTATATTGGCACTGAGTGCCGAGCTGCAAAGTGAATTGTAAAGTAATTGCATAAGATTAGCGGAGCCGCGTGGAAGCGCAGGCACTCTGTCGGTTACTTCCAACCCAATGAGCCTCAACGACTTTACTTTGATTCGCCTCCTCCTCGACCAATGTTACCCCTCTCTTACTATATTTCACAATCCTCTCATCGTCTTCCTCCCATTCCCTCCTCAACGCCTTTCTTCCCTCGATTTTTACTTTTTTCATCCCCCCCCCGTTTTTTTCCTCCGCCATCCGACGGGTTCGCCAACCCTCCGTCGCGTTTTTTTCCCTCCGGCCGGCGCGCAGCCACTCGTTCCCGCTCTTCCATCTGCATTTCATCGGGCTAATTTGTTGAGATACCGCTTGCCAATATTTCAGTCTTTTTTACCCCATTGGGCCGCGAGGCAGAAGCCGAGGGCGGCAACGGTGTAGAAGCGCGGCCCGGGGATCGCTAGCGAGGGTTGAGGTGAACTCCGAGGACGCCTAACCGGTGCGGGGGGCGGGAGAGCTTTGCCTTTGCCTCCACGACTCCTCGATGTACACCGACTCACGATCCCGATGCGGATAATTGCCTCGCCAACTCGTGCACGCTTCCGCGCGCTTCTTCTCTTCCGTCGAGCGGCTCGAGTTGATTTATGAACGCGCGCGCCCGCCTCGATTTGCTAGCTACTTGCACTTCACCCGCGACTACTCGTATCTTTTCTTTTTTTTTTTTTTTTTTTTCTTCCTCTGCCTTTTTCCGGATCATTTCTCATCCGCACCGATGGCAAGTCACCTGGGCTTAATGCGAAGCGTCGTTCACGTTTCACGGAGTCATCGATGGCAATGGCAAAGGCGGACACTCGATTAAAATAATCGAATTTATTTTTGACATTGGGTAACAACGGCTCTAACGCGGTCTGCGTTCGAATGACGATTTTTATCATTTCTATCCCGATTATCATAAATTTATTTGAATCATCCGAGTAAAAGGGTGAAAAAAATCGATTGAAAAATTCGTCGACTCGCCCATCGAAAGTGTCGCCCCGTTCTTCCGAATTTCGTGACGTCCCCCGCGTGGGCAGTCTATTCGAACCGCCAAATGGGAGTAGTCGAACGAAGAGCAGAATGAGAGGGAAACTTCAAAGTGGCGTAGGCGGACGGGTGGGAAGAGGGAATCAGGATTGAAACGAAAGCAGAGGAAATTCGAGCTCGCGCGTGAGGTTTTTTTCTTCGATGACGAGGGTGGGCTCGCTCGAACGTTTTACTTCTTCGAAGGGGTGAAGGAGGAAAGGGGAGGGAGAGGGTTCGTCTCACGTTCCCAGAGGCTTGCGCCCTCGCGCCATTGGAACTCAGCCCTCGTCCCTCGATTCCACGGATGTGTCGGGCACGAGTGGGAAAATTCGACGACTGCGAAATGGATTTGCTACAAGGTGTCCCGCGCTTCGGGCTAAGAATTCTTGATAAGGGGCTACACGACAGTTCCACTCTCGTCCTCCTGCTTCCTCCTCTTCTTTTTGCTCAACCTCCCATTCCCTCGCCTCCATTAACCTCCTTCTCGTTCCCATCCAGTTTCTTCTCCCGCCACTCACTCGTGGCTATTGGTTGATCTGTCGCGAAATTCCGAAGAAAAGAAAAACACTTTAAATGCGTGAGTTGGCAATTCGTCGTTCGACCGGGTTTATCTTTTAATTCGATGATTTCGTTCGTCATCGAAGGTGAATTTCTAAGGAGGTCGGAGGTGTAGACCGATCGAGAATAGGAGGGAGAAAGCGTCGTGTTGCGTCGAAGGAAGGCGCGAGGGAATATACGACAGTGAAAAGACAGAATAACCAGAGAAAAGCAGTTGGACCGAAACGAGAAAGAAATAAAGGAATAAGGGAGTGCATGGTCGGAGGATCGGCTACGGCCACACGGTACAATGTTCGGGTAATGGGTGCCCGGGGCTACTTTTATATCCTGTCAGGCACACGTTGAAAGCTAATGTCCACGCGATAACGGGCGACTGGCTGTCGGTGGTGCTGGCGGCCGTTTCGCTCCCAAAGAGCCACGGACGTTCCTCGTCCTTTGACCGACGCGATTACGATGCCGACCGCGACACCGAGCCACTTCTCAATGGAACGTGCCATCCTCCCACGAAATTTTCAACCATCGGAATCTCACGTGACCGCGACTTTTCTTCAAATCCATTTGCTCCGATCCTCGGAGGATAAGAAAAATTAAGCATTCGAAGAGATCTTGGAAATTTGATTAATCAGAATTTGTCATTTTTCTTGCGTTAATTCGATCAATAACGTCACTCGAAAATCAACATTTCTTCTCGATGAGGTAACATTTTTTTTTTTTTCACGCTCATCATCATTCGTCTAAATATTTCAGTTATATATTATAGCCCCGTAGCGTAAGAATTCTAGTTGGCGGGGGGGGGGGGGGGAGAGGCGAAGAGGCACGACTCACCGTGGAAGCCGACACTCGGCAAATTCGACGACAATATGTTTTCTCGTGTAGCGAAGCGAGAAGGGTCGTTTCTCGGATAGATATTCGTAGCTTGTCTCGTGGCCGGGGACGTTGCGTTGTCCCGGATGAGGGTTGTTTCGGAGTCTGTCGTTTCGTAACTCGGTTAAACCGGCACGGATATTTCATTAGCCGCACCCCCCCTCCCACGGACGAGTGGGACTAGGGATTTGGGGATAGGGATTTGGGCCGTGTGTGCGAGCGTCGACGAGTCGCCCCATCCGACCGTCGAGTCTCCTCCACGTCTGAGCGCATACACATTAACCGATGACACTCGTCTGTAAATACTAACTCGGTGGCGAATGGAGATGTGGGAGTGTAACGGGGACAGACACGAATCGCAGGGGTTGACTTAAAAGTGAGGAGTGCGCGGCACGCTTTCTCGGCCACTACGGAACATTAAATCGACGCCGAGGGCCGGCGGGAACCCCTACGGAGAGGCGATGCAATTGTTTTCATGACAAATAAATCGTGTTTGAACCGCACGAAGACGCGTGTTTCGTCACTCTGCAAACCCAACCTTTCTTCTGCATCGAAGAAATAAATCTATGGGTGTATTCAATGGGGAATAGGGTTCGGTTAAAAAAATAAAATCTAGACTGTCATCGAGTCTAGTCGACATTCGTGTCGTGGGTGTAGGACCGTGTTTTCGAACCGATTTTTGGTAGCCATGCATAGGGGACGAAAAATTATTCGAGCGTCCATCCTTATAATTATCGTGCTATTTCTCACTCGGGATGAATTTTGTGAGCGTATCCACGTGGAATCGCGCTCGCGTTCTAGCGTATTCAAAGGCTCGAATCGCGCTACATTAACTCCCATCCATCGACGGATCGTCCCTCGTCTCGGTGCCTCGGCATTGGTGGCCAGGATTTTCGGACGAAAAGTTGACGACGATCCTTAGCCGCGATAGCTTCGCTGGGGAGGCTTTTTCGTACTTCGGCAACGATCTAACCGGGATTACGACGAAAACGGATGATGATGGATGATCGGCATCGTCGCGTCAAAAATACCCCAAATAAAAATTCGACCGCTCTTCATCGAGGAAATTATTAAATATATTTATAACATATAAATATATCTCGAATGAGGAAGCGATGACGAGATAATTATGTGGGTGGATGAAAAAAGAAAAAATTGGTACGGAGAATCTCGTAGTTGGAGGATGATATATAAACTCGTTAACCAATGGCAATACACACACACCCTCGTCACTCGCGTGCTCGCTTCGCCGTTGAATTCCCTCGTCGCTGCGGAAGCAGCGGCGAGTGTATTAAATTTAAATAAAAATACCGGCAGCCCGTGTTCACAAGCCGCGCCTATAAATCAGCTAGGCCGTTCGAGCGAGCCCGAGGTTCGCCCCGAGGTCCGAGAATATAATACCCCATATTTATGTTCTTCTCCGGTAAAACCCTCTCCGAGGCGCGCGCGCACTCCCGTCTATCCGCGAGGCGAACGCTCGAGCGCGAAACCTCGCCTACATCCAACGGCGATCTCCTCTCATCCTGTTTCTGCCCGACGCGCTCCTCTTTCCACCTTTTTTGCGACCCTCGTTCCATCTCCGCGCTCCCGTCTGCGCTGTCCGTACCAGAAACGTCCCGACGGTTTCCAATTCCTCTGACCCTCGCACCCTTTCTCTTCCCATTCTCTCGGTGCTCCGAACATTTATGAATTTACAAAATCTCTTAATCAATCGCTCGGTTGTCGTACATGTTTCCAATTTTTTTTTTTTTTTTTTTTTTTTTCACCATTTTTGTTGTACCAGTTGTAGTTGGAGTGGAATGTTAAAATAGACTATGACGGAGCCCTCTCGGCTCTCCATTCTCCGAATAAATCAACTCTCCGAACGGTTGAATTGCGTGCTCGAGCGACTAAGTGAAATTTTAGGTCACGTTTTTTTTTTTTTTCCTCGAGAGGACATTCCGAAACTCGAATCTTCTGAATAAAATCCATGTGGGTCGACGACGGGCTTGACCACCGCGGCGGACAGCGCGCTACCGTTCGCATATCTCGAGTGAACCAAGGGTGTGGCCTGCGAGTTGTCGTGGATGTGCAAAAAAAAAAATAGAATAAGAAGATTCCGAGAGGCAGTCGGTGGTAATGATATAACGGCGAATGGATAAATCACGGGCTTCTCCTCGCAGGATAATGATAATCCAACGGAACATCCTGTTTATACATCGAGTATACTTCAAAACGCTTTGGTACCCGAGTCTTATTTCATTACTTTTTCTCATTGTCGCCTGGCGCGACGATATTCTTCTTTGATATTCGCGCGCACTTTTTCACCGCCCCACAGAACAATGTTCAAAAATCTCGGTGGGGGGGGGGAATTGATCTAGCTGCTGGATGAGAGTCGAAAGTGGTGAAAACCGCCTCATCGTGTAATTTCCTCGCGTCGCCCTCGTTACGGGAGCTTCCCGCTCGATCATAACTTTCTTTTATCGGTCAATTAACGTTTCTCGGTGTGCTCGGGCCTTTTTTTCTTCGCATCACAGCCACCTCGACCGTTGCTTCTTGTCGTTACGTTATCCGCGTGGCCATCCGCGAAGCGCTGGATAAGGCTGATTTTCCTTTCGCGACTTACCCCGACCGACATTTTCTTATTATTATTTTTAGAGTTCTCTCACCCCCCGCCTGCGCCGCCCGCGAATTCCCCGCTGCCGTTTGCCACCCTTCGGTGGACCGCGCATCCTATATTTTTTTAATCTCGACGTGAAACGATGATAACGTCCCGAGGCAAGGAAGACGACGGAATGAGATATTTCGTAATAATGAGGCAGAGGCGCGCCACCGGATAAACTATGTTTACGAGGCCGGCCTCGCGCCTCCGTTTACCTATAAATCGGCTGAATTTAAAAAAATGTTATTTATACATTAATACGGCTCGTTATGAATTTTTTTGTTTTTTTTTTCCAGTGTGAGTTAGGACAGAGAAATGGCCAATGGGAAAAAAAAAAATCATTGAACAAGCAATGTAATTTTCCAAATTTTCACTAGCTTCGATCGCGTCTTTTCACGTAAAAATATTTATTTTCCTACGTTTGTTTGCTTTCTTACACGCTAATGCATTTCGCGTGTAATTCTCCGCGAAAATTGTCCACATCGAGAAACGGAGTTTCGGTGGTAGAAGCTAAGGATATTTTTGTAGGTAAAAAGAAGAACTGCGGGTTGCCGTAACCGAAGGGTGTCTTGGCTCGGAGATAATGGAGAGATAAGCTTGTTTTCATTTTAGATATGCAAACAAACTCCCCGAGCTCCCCGACGAGCAAATAGCGAGACGAGTCGCGTTCACTGGTGAATAATATCGTGCGAGAGAACACTTGGTCTGTTTAAACTGGAACGACCCTTTCGTTGGTACACTTAGCAGGATAAATCAACCCTCTCCGGTTCTCCGACGAACGGAATGCTCGTTCGAACCGATGAAAATCGAACTTTACGTCACGACGATTGCGGCGAGTAATTTGAGGAACTTTTAACCGATCGAATAACAAGTGTTTCGGGTTACCGAAAACTCTTCGACTCGGTCCGTTCGCTCACCCTTTCACTGTACCATACGCTGTGCAAGTTTGGTTTTCGTCAACACGAAGAAAATAAATTAGTTGCCCGGACTGCATGAAAAATTTCTTTGGCTGGGACAAATAATTGGTCGGGCGGACTCGCATATTGAGGCGAAAAATTCGGGTATTCGCGAACAGGGACTAATTTTCATTAAATTTTTTTAGCGATTAATTAAATTTTCGTTAGGCGAGAGTCGACGAAAGTGCCGGAGATTTACCGGGCGAAATCGTAGCACGTGTTTCTGACAATAATCGCGGCTGTGGTGTTCGGAGATAGCGGATCGTCGTCGACAACCGCGAATAACTCAAAGCCCTCGTGGCCCCCGCCGCGGCCGAAGTTAACGGCAATCCGAGAACACAGCCGAGCCATTGACAGATGTACCTGCACGCCCACCCTTGTGCGTACGTCCTTCCACGGCTAAATTAAATGTACCAATGGTTCGACGAGGTCGGACTCGAACTCCCGAGTGACTTTCCACCATCCTCCGCTCATTCAAACGGAGTTGTTGTTTTTATTTTCTCTCCGCTGTCCATTGTTTACCCTCAATGTGGTGCAAATTGGAGGTCACATGGTCCCGAAGGTTTCGGCGCTTTTTGATTAATCTGTTCGCCCTCTCATTGCAGTATACGCGATGTACACATTTTTTTTTTACAATTATAATAATAATAACCAAAATGACAATAATAATGGAATAATATCGATACGATATCGATAAAAAATCGAAGAAGAAAAAAGTGGGATATCAGTGAACTGCCTCGGGGTCGTGTCAAAAGAACCCTCGACATTGACGAGTCTCAATAACACATATATATATATATCTCAGCTAACGACGAGTCTTCCGTGAAACCGAAGAAGCTTAATTGGCGTCTGGAGGTACGATAATTCCTCGGTCCGGAGAGCGTCGATGCCAGACGGATGCTCCCGATCAATTATCCGTGTTCCTAAACCGTCGACTAATCTGACTAATCCCGTCGACGGAGGGGCGCTTCGGCCGGTTTTGACGGTCACTGAGCCGCAAAATAATCGCGCACGCCGACCAATTACCGGCTGCGGTTAATAAGGAGATCGCCCGATGGGGTGGGTGCGTGGCAGGGTTCGTTCTCCACCGCACCGTTCGTCTTGGCGCCCTTGCGGCAAAGGTGCCAGCCCGGGGCTTCGTTGCCCAGAAACGCGCTCCACCGTCGAAGAACGAAGATTAACGGCAAAGGGGTGCTTTCGATGCGATGCGGCTTCCGAGCCGAGAGTCCACACACGCGATGCACGCCGTGCACCGATCGGTGAGCTTTTCCGCTACTCCGTGCGTGTGCGGTCTCGTGCTCCGGTCTCGCAGCCTCGGATTAAACTGGGAGACGATTGCCGACGGCTCGACGGCAACTCGCATTCGGTACGCCCTTTCATCGGCTTACGGATTGCTAATCACCGGCCCCGTCGACAAATACTAGAGAGCGAGAGAGGAAATGGAGATACGGGATGTGCTTGTTGGAGATGGCCACTGAAGAGAGAGGCTGAAACCTGAAATGGAGCTGAAACAACAAAAAAATATTTATTTTTATTTCTTTTAATTTCGTTCGGTAGTTACAATGTCAACGATCAAAATAACAATTAATAATTATTCCGAATCGGTTCTTCTCCTCTCTCGAGTAACGCTGAAAAAAAAAAAAAAAAAAAATGGAAAAAGATATACCCAGGGATATTTTGTGTGGAGTAATATTAATCCATCGAAGCGCATAGCTGCGCAGTGGCCGCACCTTGAGCTCGAGTGTGCTCATGCGTAAGCTCGTGCGTACGCGTCCGCACCTTCGCCCCAATGAAGCGACACTCCGTGCTCGCGTAGAGCCACGACGAAGAAGAAAAAAAGAAAAGTAAGCGGGTAGTAGCGAAAGGAGACGCGGTAGCTCGTCGTACCGAGGTTTCGCGTGCCGGAGGAACCTCGTTAACCGACGATAAAAGGTGAGGAAAAAAGAAACAGCCGTGAGGCACGCGAGGGTGCCGCTGGCATCCTTGCCATGGTACTCGGCCGCCTGAAACGCAAGGCGAGAATTTAATCCCAACTTCCGTAAGCATCTCTCGTGCGCTTCGAGAATTTCACACAATTGTAAAAAAAATATGAAAAAAAAAAAACAAAAAAAATCCATTTACAAAATTTAATCAAAAAATAATTCTTATTTTTTATTTCTGTCTGTTCATGGAGGAGGCTCAGTTTTCGTGAGATGACAATTAAAATTCAAATTAAATTTGAATTGCAACTGGAACTGGAACACGGATAAAAATTAATTGTCGCGTTCAATCGTGGATCATTCGCCATTCGGTTATTGCCAAGCGTCCTCTTCCGGACCACCCACTCGTTCTCAATTTCTTCCTTTTTCTTCCGGCAATTTACTTATTTACCAATCAGCAATTAAAAATTGTCGGGTTCCTCCCGTCCGCACGCTTCGCTCGGTTAACCCACCTTGGAACGCCTCAACGTCGTTTCATCCCTCGCCCAACCTCTCCACCTAACCCTTGCATTTGCTCCTTTTGCACCTAAGGCCTCATTTTTTTTTCCCTCCTCGTCGTTTTTCTTTGCCCTTTTCTCCCTCCGCACAGCCGGGATCCGATCCATCGCCCGGACGACGTTCGTCGTCGCTCGACGTCGAGGCACTCGCCAAGTTTTCGCTCCACATGAACCGAGGACTCGTGTACTCGCTCATTCCGGGGAGTGGCTCTAATTAATTAACACCTCGCCAACCTGGTCCATGGGCCGTTCTCTCCGGTAGCCCCCCCCCCCCCCCCCCCTCTCCACCTCACCTCCGTATCTCGCTGCAAGAGTGAGCTTATACGTCACCGTGTGCGCCCGTGAAGGGAAATCACTAATTAGTGCTCGAGAGCGTCGGTGTAATTAGTGTTTGTACGATGAAGCGTATTAATCTTCGATCGATTTTAGCGACGGCGAGAAAATCAATTAAAATATTGGCTGAGGGATCGGAGGGTTATTCCCAACTCGGTTCTTCCTTCTTTTTCGTCAATATTTTTATTCTTTCTACTGACCCGCCTGATTTTTTTTGTTAAATCAGGGAAAAATAGATAGGCGCAACGACGAAAGAAAACGCTGATTATTGTCGCTCGATTAGCGAAAATTTCGAGCAAAAAAAAAGAAGAGGAAAAAAAAAAAACACAATACCGAGCAGTCGTCCGTTCTTCGACGCCGGTGCAGTTTAACAGTGGGTGTTAGTCCGGAGGCTTTCTATTTTTCCGAGAAATCAGCGATTTTCCACCTCTTTCGCCGAGCGAGCACGGGCTTTTATTTTCACCTCTCCGGTCCCGAACCTCCCGCTCGTCCTGTTGCCATTCAGCTTGACGATGTCGAGCAGCGTGCCTGTGAAACCGGAACCCTCGATCGGGCTCGAGGGTAAACACTTGTAGATTTGGCGCACGTTGCCAACGAATGGCCAAATAATTGGTGAGTTTCGGGCAAATCGGGTTTGGAACGACGCTGCTCCGACCTTTCGATTTTCCGGCTCTCTCCGACCCAGGAGTCCTCTCGTTACTGACCACGTTCGAACCCAAACCAGCCTCTATCGTTGACAGTTGTTTCTTCTCTCGAATAATTTATTTCTCAGTAAATCAATTAAAACGTAATTCGGGTATGTTAGGAATTTTGTCCCAATCGTATCCGTTCTCGCTTGGCCGCCCGACGTCTCTACTATTTCTCTTCGCTCACTCTGTGGCGTACTGTGCGCAGTTCCATCTCCGTCGGCTTGCCCCCGAAAGTTCGGTACTGTACGCCGCTGAATGTTCGCATGATTGGCGCCCACATACCGGCCCGCGAAAACGCCGACGGAATTTCTGATTCTCTCGCGGCAACGCGACGCACGGAGGGTGAGGACGGTCGATGCCTCTTCTCGGCTCTTCGTCGCCCTGCTCATCATTATTTTCCGATCCGAAATTATTTTCCGAAATTTTGAGATCCTGCTTCTGATGCCATGGAATTTAAAAAATTGATTTAATTGAATAGTCGCTTCATAATTTTTTTTTCTCCTCATTTGCAGTGATCAAATAAAAAAATAATTCTACAGATCCCATACGATCTCGATGGTCCGCAAGGTTTACGCACGGAAATAAATGAAACAAGCTGTTCGGACTAAAATGGTCTAGCGACCCTGCGGAAAAAAAAAATTGCATGGCAATTCGTCTAGAAATGGCAAGTCGTGCGCGCCTCGGAATCGTTTACTGAGGGATCGAAGAAAAAGTGGAGAGTTTCAATCTTTCGTCGCGACGATAACATTTTTCCCGCCCATCGATACGTGTGAGTCGTGTAACAAAAAAAAATACTTTAAACTAAGCCTGAGACATCGCTCCCATAGGAGACTTTTGCCTCGGGAACGACTCCAAAATTCACTCCCCTGTTTTTCCAGCATATATCTGTATCTATAGCGAAACGATAAGAATCAGCGAAGCTCATACCGTGTACGACTTTCACACTTTACGATGGATGTCCATCGAATCCTTAAAACTCGAGAGGGTTCCATGTTTGCTCGGGGGGGGGGGGGGGGTTCGAAAGTGTCTCGGCTTAATGGTATATTCCCATCCTCTTCGCAAGAGAGGGCTCTGACTTTCGTCACAATGATGAATCAACGATCGTCTTTATTATCTCGTATGAAACTATTTTTTTTCCCGTCCATAGATTTTAACAAATTCACGAGTCAAGTCCGCGGTCAAATAAATTTTAAGATATCGCCGAAGGTATCGGCCAACGTATCGGGAACGACATTAAGGAAATATTCTGCAACATACTCGAACTCATCCATGATATTTTGAAAAAAAAATTTTTTGGATTTTTTTCGACCTCCACCGAGACCCGAATTTTCTTGCCATTGATTCACCATTCTTTTGTTGGCAACGAAATACGTTGTTGGAATCGAATTCGTCGTGAACGTGAGTTCCGACAGACGAAAGTGTGCTGCCGGTCGCTCCGTCGCTGCCGCCGCTACCGCCGTTGCTCGGTGGCTGTTCGCGGAGCTCGACAGCCGTAACGTCGTACTGTCAAGGCAGTTGACACGTCGTACCACCCCCCTGGACCATTATTTAGCCAACACACGGGGTTGCTCCTGCCGTCGGGCGTTACGGCCAAGGGGGGGTGTGTTTCGCGGGACTCCCGTCGTCGTGAGCCTCGGTGGGTATTTGCGGCCGTATATATCGTCCTGAATGTCGGGCTGCTTGGGGCGCCCGGAATGAAACCACCCCATAACCCAACTCCATCTACGCTCTCCCGCTCTCTCGTAAATATATGCGTACTGGCGTGTGATTGACGCCTTACACGAACGGCACACGTCGACTATTCTCGTAATCCCCATTCCCTTGCGCCGTTTTTTTTTTTTTTTTCTTTTTCCTTCGCGCCGTCGTCGTGGCACGTTAAAATTCGTGGTTTTTATCATTTTTCATATTACACTCTCTCGCTGATAATGCCATCGGCCGATAGGAACAACCCGTTCCGGGTCTTCCTCGACCATCGAATAACGGATTTAATGCACAATCTCTGAATGCTAAAGTTCAAAGTGTAAGGCCGGGGGTTTTTTTTTTTTTTTTTTTTTTGCAGATTTTACGTCAGTCACGATGAGGAAGGGGGCGTGAAGTGTTCGGCAACGAGGGGGTTGGAACTCGGCACTCTAGTCGAGCGGCTGTTAGGGTTCGCTACGGCCACGTGGTGACGCGTGGAGAACACGAGATCGAGGGAGGTACGACGTTCGTGCGTGCATCGGTAACACTCCCACCGAGGCACGAAAAATCGTTTCAACTGAGAATGGAAAGGAGCGAGAGAAAATAGTGGAAAGAAAGGTAAGTGAATATGCGGTTTTGGTATGGGGAGAGACACGCGCGCTAGGCGGAGTGGACAGAGCAATACCGTCGAGCTGTCAACAAATTCATGATCTCTTCCCCTCCTCGCCCCTTTTTTTTTTTTTGGAAATGAGAATAGACTGGGCTCGGGTTGGTTCTTGGGAAAACTTTTGAGCCAGATAGTCTTTGACTTTAAAAAAATTTCCACAAGCTCCCGTATCGAAAATCTCTCCGCGATAAGGCACAATTAATTTTCTTATTCCTCGCCCATTAATTATATTATTCCGCTCGTCGGCCACGAGTTCCCGTAAGGCTCGTACCCGGTGCCGAGTCTCGTCGAGGGTCCGAATGTGCCATAGAACTCCCAGAAAGCCACCCTCTATCTATCCTTCCATACGGAGAACAGATTCGCGAGAGGGTTCTCCCCGGCGGGAAATCTCCGTTGCCTTATCTGCGTATGCGCGAACGATACTCTATCGGGTAAAACAAGCCCGTTAATTCGTGCGCAACCCTCGTCCGTGGCGCGTATACGAGCGTACGCGTGTTGTCGGAGATCTACATACACGCATGACAAGCCTGGGCCAAAGTCGGTGTCGCCCTCACCAGCCTCACCCGTTCTATTCGGTTCACCCCCTGACCGCCGTTGGGTATCGATATCGACGATAAAATCTCGATATATGTAGCATCGAGACCGAGCGGCAAGCGGCAGTTGTATAATAAATCGGATTAGCGGGACGGGGAACGAAGGGATGCGACGGGAGTCGACGAGGAGCGAAGGTGGCATATGCTGTCGAGGGTAGCATATTGAAAGAACGGGAAAGAACGAACTACCGCACGGGGGTGCGCGAGAGAGCCACGAATTCGGATAGTTAGCGTTAGCCTTGGCGCGGCCAACCGGGATAAGGGATTCGAAGAATGAGCACTGTACGCACTATACGGCGCTCTAATGCGTATCCACTGTGGGATAGTTAGAACATCATCCCTGCGGATCGGAGGGTGAAGCGAGGCGATGATTTTTCCACCCTTTCGACATTTTGCGCAACTAACCGTCGGCGATTTGACTTCGGTTGTTCCAATTTCTTGTGAAGGAGAATGCTTCCGCAGGGTATCCAGCATTAAATAAACTGGAAGTTTGCCCCTTTTCAAATCGCCGAACAATAATTCACCGTCCCCTCGAAAGCTGACCGCCCGCTCGTGCCCCCGAGCCCGAATTTACCGTCCTTACATCGGTGGATTAGTTGCAGTGCAGGTATTTATACTGTTTGCTCAATATAGCGCCCGTATACGGAGTGTTTTTCTATTGTCGTGACGGCGAGGAGACCGGCGCTGATTCATATTCATCGCGAGCGAGTATGCGCAGGGTGAATCGAGTGAGCATTCGATCATTGTCGACATTTTTGTTCATCGAAGGTGCCAATGACCTTTGTTGCTCGTTCATCAACGTGACAAAATTCGACGGGGACGCAAGTAGAATAATTCGGTAAAGTGTGGGGCACGATCGGTGACACGGATTTTTTTAACACTTTTTTTCGGATAACAATGAATAAAACACGTTTTTTACGATAAATTTATTACATTTATTGGTAATAAGGAGAACTCGTATTTCCCTTTACGCCAATAACATAATAGGGGTTGTGTGGGAAATTTAGCGTGGCGACTTTGCTAACGAGAATCTCATAAATTTCGTCACAGTCGGATACTTATTTGCCCGTAGAATCGTCCTCATTCGTCGATGTAGCTTGAACAATTGTTCCGCTAATGCACGGCTCACATAAATCTTCTTTGCGCCCGGATAAGGGTGTGTTATCCGCTCATTGGTATCGACAGTCGACTCCACTTACCCGACGTGCTACACTGAGCGTTCGCGTGTCCGGGGTCAGGGGGCGAGAAAAGTCATCGAAATTTGAGGGACAATGCGGGAAAATCCGCTGAATCGGGGCTGTGAGTATCGCGCAGCTAATAATTCAGTTCGCTCCCTTCTGACGAGCGGCTGTTTTTCCGTTAATGGCTCGTTCTCCCAATGATTTATCCTCGAGCCTGGCATCTATGCTCTTACACTTGATTCCGATTTTTCTCCCACGGAGAGACGTTCAATCCTAGAATTTTCAAAATTTTATCGTAATTTTGTTTCATCTTACATTTTCATTTGAATCACTGAAATTTTTCCTCGAGACACGCGGTTCGCGGCTCTATCGCGAGGGGGTTCGAAGGTTGGCTCTCCCATCGCCGGGCCGAAAAGTAGATGCGTTCCGTTCCGCATCGCAATGGTCACGGTCACGTTCGCGACGTCGTAAATCTCTCTCTAATTCGCTCGTTGAGTGCTTCCAGACTCCGAAGCCCGTTTCTCCCGACCGCTCCGCATCCCCGTGCGCGCCCGAGCCAGACCATTCTCTTACTCGTCTACTCGATGCGACAAAAAATTACAATGAAACGACTATGAAATAACCGTGTTTCAAGCCCAACGACTTTCGAGCGCACACTTTTATTTTATAACAAAAAAAAACGTGAATCCCAGTTCTCAAATATCGCGATTAAATTTTTATTTTCTACCTTTCGACCGGTAGGCGTTTCTCGCCGATCGTCTCACCCCGAACAAAAATGTTCGGCATTGTCGTCGCGGCTTCTCATGTTACGCCCTCGTCGGCTCGGAGCGGAATCGCTTTATCGGAGCGATCCTCTGTGATCCTCCATTCGGGACTCGCCTCCGGGTCCCGTCACGTGGCAGACGGCCCGTTGCCGTCGCTAACGAGACATCCGAGCGTGGACCGGTTCGCCGACGACCGAGCGATGCGGACGGCTTCCGCGTCCCACTAAATCAAGATGTACGTTCGTCACGGTGGTTGTACACGCCGGGCTCGGGTTATGCCGTTTATCCGTGCTTGCGAAACATTGATTTCACGCACTGCGGAAACCGGAGAGCCCGCGTCGCTGCTGTGCGATGGCGTCGTGCACCAGGACGGATGGCGCGACTCGGGATGGCTCCGGCGTTCCTTCGAGGAAACCGGCTTTGGACGGTTCGAAAATGGCTCGGCGGTTCGATCATTTTCCATGGGACTGCGACGCGTTCTCTCGAGCTGTAGGGTTGCCGATTTGCCGCTCTTCAAAATCGTAATCCAGGACGCTCATACTTTTGTGCACGTTGAAAAATACTTTTTTGCTTCCAAGTTTTACCACAGCCTGAAAGCTTATAATAATCATGGGGGTGGAAGATAAAAAATTTACCACAGAGTGAAAGATTAAAATTTGATTTCACGGTAAAAGTGAACATCGTGTATCGTCGTCTGAAAGGGTAACATTTTTTATTATCCTAAATCATTCGTAATCTTACGGAGAGTTTCCTCCCTCACCGACACTTTTCACTCAGAAGTTCCGACAAAGATCCTTCGACACAATAAAAAGGAACGAAGAAATCTGGACGGACGCGTTTCTCCCGAACAATTTATCACCCACACGCTCTCACCTAATCTATTTTTCGAGTCACGTTCGGCAAAATTCTCGAGAATCTGATCGGTAGAGGGACGAGCTTGGCTCGCTTTTTTTTGTCCATCGTCTTTTAGAATTTTGAGCTCGTACGAGGAGAACGATCGCAAAAGGGGTTGGCAGGTCAGGCGACGTCGACGGGATCGCCCTCGGGCCCTTATCCTGCGACGCGCGCGCGTCTTATCGCGCTTCTGCCCGGAGACTGCGCTATCGGATCGCTCGTCACGCAAAGAACAACATTGTTGGCTCGCTCTCTTCCCTGTGTACGGTTTCTTTCGGTCTCGCGCGGCTCTCGTCCGACCCCGAGGAACGAAACGATTAATCTCTGGCTCGTACAGCAGGACACCCCGGTATGTCGCAGCAGGGTAATGATCCGTAGCGCGTACGATAACCCGCGACATCCCTCGGTGACCGAACCCCCCGTCGGTGTCTTTACGACAGTCCTCGGACGCTACTCGCCCAAGTTCTCCCCTGGCGAAGAGAGAGAGAGAGCAGGAAGGCATAAACTATATTTTTATCTTTTCCAATTAAAAAAAAAAAAAATTTATTTAAAAAAAAAAAAAAAAACAGGATAGAGAAAACGTTGGAAATCGGTTGCGGCGATAAAGAAACGCACCTGGGATGCGTAGTCGTCGTGTGAGGCGTTGGTTGTTTCCTGGTAGAACGCGTGTCCGCGCATCGTCACACCTGCTTACGCAAAGCCGTTCGTGCCGCGCGGTTTCGTGTGAGCGTTGCGTGTCGTGCGTGCGAGAGAAATTCCAAGATAGCCCGGAGTTCGCCTCCACGTTGTCCCCCACGAACAGCGTTAAAGCGAACCGAGACGCGGTCCCGCGAAAGAGGGCCGTTGCGCGTTAGCCGGACGGACTGTGTGAGCGTAGCCTGAGAACGGAGCTTATGAAAATAAAGGAAAATAAAATGAGAAAAAAGGAAAAAAAAAAAAAAAAAGAAAGACGGTGACGGCTTCGTCTTCGGAGAAGCGAAAATTTTTAGTTCTTTCGCCGAGCCTACATCCAGACCAGAGAACTGCGGAGGAGGAGGAGGAGGAGGAGGAGGAGGAAAATTCCTGAAACGCAAGTGGTGCAACGAATCTTGCACATACTTTGAGCTGAAATTATTCTCGTGTCGCCAATAAAAATTTCTTCGGGTCGGGGAGAGACGGCGAAGGAATCGCGACGGAAGGCAAAGAAGAAGGACACGGAGGACCGTCTCGGCGGGGGTGTCGCAGTCGTAACGCCCTTCGGAGAGCTACCGGGGTTCCTCTCTTGCGGACTCGAAAAACGCGGTCCCACGCACCTGGGCTGCTCGTTCCGGGCCTCAACGTGGTCCCTTTGTCATGGTAATGGCCACCAGGACGACCCTTCCATCCCCGCTCGACCAGGTGTTCGCCGCTGGATATTCCTGCGCCGGGATACGAGAAGTGCGAGCGACCGATTTTACGTTTTTTTTTTTTTTTTTTTTTTTTTTTTTTTTTTTTTTTTTTCCTCCGAGTGAGAAAGAGAACTCACGCCGGTTTCTGATTTCGTTTATTCGCTCCGGGCTTCCGTCACCCGATCGGCAGGAGTTTCGCCACGGGAATTCACTACTCCGGTAACGCTAATACCGAGGGAAAAAAATTCCCCGCAGCGACTCCGGATCGACGCTCGTCGAAGGCGTTGAGACAATGGCCGACGCAGCTATCGCCAGACGTTTCGGATGCGGACTCGTGGTAGATCGGTTATATGGATTTAAAAAAATGTCCGTCCGTTGGAACGATCGCGGACTCACGACACCAAATTCGAAAAGGAACTATGACACTGTATCGAGTGAGTCTACAATCTGTGTAGATACGACTGATAACCTATTTTTTTTTTAATGATAAACGGTCAAACGATAAGATTGTGTTTCGTGCATGACGGAGGCGTAACTGTGTCCGTAATCATGCTACCGCGCGAGAGTATGAAACATCGCCGAAATAGCTCAGTTGGGAGAGCGTTAGACTGAAGACCTAAATGTCCCCGGTTCAATCCCGGGTTTCGGCAAGTGAATTTCTTTCTCTTTTTTTTTTTTTCAATTTTTATTTTTACCACTGATCGACTCGTTCAATGATCGAACGCCAATTCGATGAAATCGAAGAAATGCAATCGGGTGCGATTTTCTTGAGGAAACCTTTGGACTCCTCTGTCTCGACTCATCGGCGTGAATTTTTTTATTAACGAGGCCGCGTATCGAAACCCCGGCGAACGGAGGAGAGGATGCGCGGCGTCGCGCGGAATCTGAAACCGGAAACCGTCGGAGATTCCGTAGGTGAGGCGACGCGGCGTCGTTCCTTTCGCTCGGCGTTTCTCCGGCGGTGCCGCGTTATCAGCGCGAGAGACGCGCAACCTGTTGAGGACCGACGACGATGCTCCTCGGTCCCGAGAAACCGTCGCAGTGGAACGAGAAAGATACAGACTCACCGCGGATTTCCCCGAGAGCCGCCGACACCGAGGCACGGTCGAACGCGGCGAGGGGACTATGAAATGTCACGACGCGCGCTCCGCCAGTTTCCGGTGCGTCGATCCCACGATACGCGTCGATTCAACCGTTCGCCCCCCGGGGGGGCTCGAGACATCTCGATGCACTCGCGATTCACGATGCCTTCGACGTCGCTCCGACTCCGCTCGCTCGCGCGAGAACTCACAGAATCGTTCTTCGGCTGAAAAGACCTCTTTTTATTTTTAACCCAAAAATCATATGTTGATATTTAGCGAGTGTTTATCGACGTCACTTTTTTTTGGATACCTTTATCCCAGACTGCCTTGGCAACATTTTTCATTGGGTGTTTATTAGTAATTTTTATTTTTTTTATTTTATTTCCTTTCATTTATTGAATTTTTTTTTTTTTTTTCACAAATTTATCGCATTCGAATGTATCTCAGTGAACTCTTCGGCCCATTGAAATTTTTATCGGGTTCTCTCGTCACCAACGGGGTCGCGCATCCGTCGCCTCGATCTCGCCTCTCGTTACAATTATTCACCCTTTTCGGAGCAAAGAAGTGCAAAACGAAGATAGAGGCGAAGGCTCGAATCGGTCCAAAGAAGTCCGGGAAACGTTCGAGTCGCGACCCCTTTTCGTCCAATTTGTCACAATAAAAGCCGGCGTCGCACGTATACGATCGGCCCGAAGTTGAAACGAGGGTGCTTTCGCTGCACAGCCGACTGTATATCGCGCGAAGCTAAGAATTCCCGCGATATTTTGCTGACGGCGCAGTCGTTAGCCATCGTGATCGCGAGCGAATTGACAAATTTCGCCGTGAATCGTGGCATTGTTACGTTTGTCCCGTCCTTCTTTTGCCGCGATTAATTCTCGGGGTCCGAGGTAACTTTCCACGTCGTTCTTTATCGCTTCCGGTGCGCTTTCCTGTCCGAATATCGTCCAAATAATTCCACTCCAAAGACAATAATTTATATCGAGCGTCGATGAATTATTTTTTTTCTATCGTTAAAGTTTCGGGTACTCGGAAAAAATATCGCGGAATTAAGTATAAAAAATGGTGAAACTTGAAAATGCAGAAACTTGCGGTCGCTGCGAGCCATCGCGGATCCAGCGGAGACTTTTCTTTTGTCGATTATCCACCTCCCCTGTACGCATGTGTACATCCCTATAACACTGTATTACGCGAAGAAGCAAAGTGAAAAAAAAAGACGCAGCTTGTTTGCAGTTTGACGAACAAGCCGGAATATATCCAGACACAGCCGTTATAAGCATTCGAATAAGGGCCTTCTTTTCCCTCCGCATCTTTCACTTTTTTTGAGCTCCGTGCGCGAGCGGAGAAGATGGGAGAGGGTGGCGCGCAGGGAGTCTCTGCTTCTTTGGCCCCCCGGTGGTGTTGGTCGGTGGTCTTTAGACGCGTAGATTCGCTTCAGGGCAGCTTCGGAGAAGTGAAAACGGCACTGCCACAGAGGAGAGCGAGCGAGCGACGGCGGGGCTGGCTTCTACTGGCTCCTAATTGGAAGACCGGCAACTAACTCTCTTAATTACCGCCTCCGTAGCCTTCCCAGAAGCTTGAGATTTCCAACAGAAGCAACGCCAGCCTCGGTCGCCCTCCCCGACGGAGCCGAGCTTCCATCATCCAGCTTCCTTCCTCCGCTTTCCTGCGCCTGTCTCTACCTACTCGGAATAGCGTAGAGCAGTGAATTTCTCTCCGTCTCATCCAGCGTTCCGACAACCGTCGACTTTCGTTATCCGGCGGCCTTTCAGTCCTCCCGGTCTTTGGCCACTCCGCCGTACGCGCGTCGAGAACGCGCGGTCCGGAGCCAATGAGAGGGACCGAGAGCGGACGTCGAAAATTCGCGAGGATAATGTCGGTGCGAGCGAGCCCGAGCGATGAAAAGCGTGAAAGCACTGAGAAAAGTTCCGTCGACTTAATTACACGGAATAATCGGACGAAAGTGCAGGAGTAAAATCGTGCCTGCGTTGAGTCACCCAAGTCGTTGGCATTGGCACCGTGTCCATGCAGCGTCGCTCGGGCCTTTCCACAGATGCCCCACAAAGACCGACTTTGCAGTTGCGGCTGGTATTCGCGGTCTCTCGGTCCGCGCAGGGAATCACTTTGCGTCCGATGACACGACTTTGATGTCGAGGATGCGTAACGCCATCCCAACCGACTTTCTTCCGAATTTCTTCCGAATTTCTTCCGAATTTCTTCCGAATTTCTTCCGAATTTCTTCCGAATTTCTTCCGAATTTCTTCCGAATTTCTTCCGAATTTCTTCCGAATTTCTTGCGATCCAACGAAAAATCTTTGTTACCAGTTTCACGTGCGACGAAGACGCAGCGCGTGGATCCAGCGACGTGCCGTTGTCTTCTCCGTTCGGTGTTCTCGACTCCGGTCGATACGATGAGGAAAGACCATCGTCCGCGGTCTCTCTCGCCGAGCCAACACCTCCGGCTCTCCTCTCTCGTTCCCTCACTCGCTTCCCCGTGTCCCCGCTATGGCGGAGTATCCTCCCGGCGGAACCCCTGCCAAGGTCCGACAATGCCACGCAGTAGTTCTCATTTGATTAATAACCCGGCTCACAATGAACGAACGCCCAGTGGCTCTCACTTGATTAACGATATACCTGCTGAAACGCAGTTGACAATGAGCCAAAAGGGGAGGACAAGGACTACCTGCGCCCCGTGGATCACGCAGGCTTCCGTTCTCTCGGCGATCCCAACGATCGCAAGATCACCGCTGATTACCGTAGATTCTCCTTCTGGAGCCACTGGGGTGGTCACCACCGATCTCCCACGATTCGTAATAAACTCATTCGTAACTCCATTCTGTCCCGGCTCGATTCGATCTCGAAGATCTTCCTCGGATTCTCATGGGATACTCTCGCACTACGGGACGATCGTGGACCGCTGTGCGGCGCTGCTACTTCTTCGCGGCTTGACAAATCTCTCGATCTCTGAATCGAATATCCGACGGAATTTATCGTTCGCTTGTGTCGCATGTTTTTCGTAGGCTTTTGCATATGCATCGCGAACGATGCCAATGCGAATGGAATACAAATGTGTTCGAGATATCGAGGATTCGTTTTGGGATTGCCGGTGACCGCGGGTCATTCGTCCATTAATTATCGACGCGACGCGACGTCCAGTGAGTTCGTTCGAAGTACCGGAAACCATTTGTCGCATGGAACAACCGAATTAGCACCCAATGAAGTCTCGAACGAAAGTTGCCTTCGAGTGTTGTTCGGTCCGCGAGAAAGCTTCGTCGAACGCCGATTACACGCGTCGAGAGACCGACACAAATCCTTCAAAGGGTCGATTGTGCGCGCGCGTGAATTTTATTGTTTCTCCGGGGCTCTGCCCGTTGAGTCGCCCGAGTGGCTGGCAATCGAAACGAGACCATTAAATATGCGGCATAACGGGTGCGTGCTTACAGGCCGGAAAATATTTTCCAACCCCTTCGCGCTCGACTCCCCGGAGATTCGATTCGATCGTAATGACGCGGAATCGCGGCGCGATTTTTCTCCTCTCTCGCGGCACTGACGCACGCAATCGCGACGCCTCCGCGCGCAATCCAAGACGCGATAGCTCGTCATTATCGGGCGTTCTTGATTCTCTCGCTCCGACGGGCCGCTCCGGTTTCGCTCCACTTGTCGGCTGGGACGCAGTCGCGGGAGTAACGAGGGAATCGAGAGGGCAAATGGCTGGCACTCGGGTCCCTCGAGAACCTCGCTGCAGGATCCTCGAGCGAAAAACGCCCAAGTGCGCGACGCGAACAGCCAACCGGAACGCCGCTAAATCGGAGAAAAAGTCGCGCGGGACCCGCGCGAGAGCGGAGCCGAAGAAAGCCCCGGGATAATTATCATTGATATTGTTTTCGATTCTCGGCTGAGATCCATCGTTTTTACCGGTCCCCCGCCTCGAGCTCGATTCCGGAACGATCCGGGAGATCGGCTCTCGAATGTAATCTTCGACTCACCGCGGGGAATCCCCTCGATAGATCGGCTCCGTTCCACGCGTGTGGATCAACGCCAATCTCGTTACTTTCGCTACGCTGATTTCTCACACTCTCACCTTTGTCACGTCAAAAGCTTCGGTAGGGTACTTTTTTTTTTTTTTTTTTTTTTTTTTTTTTTTTTTTTTTTTTTCTTTCTCGTTGGCTGTTTTCGTTTCATTATTTCGAAACTTCCGCACTCGACACTTCGTCACCTATTCACGACTATCCGAGCCGACCGTCTCTCCTCACTCGCGCCGAGTGTATTTACAATACACTCGAGAATAAATCAGGCAAGCACGCGACACTAATTATCCGGTTTGCTCTCCGCTCTCTGCCCCTTTTCTTCCTTCCTTCCTTCCTTCCTACCGTCGATCGTACGGGCATCGCGGGCTATCTTTTTCTTCTTTTTTTCTTTCGGTCCCCGCGGAGAATCAACAGGGGTGATCGATTGCATACCAGTGAAAGGCTCTTCGTACTGTATTTATTTAATTGGGAATTAATTTAATTAATTAAGCCGAGAGCGAGAGAGGCGTTTTGACTTCCGATCGTTCCCCGGTAGTTTTTTTTTTTTTTTTTACCAAATTCCGAAACACTCTCATCTCGAAGGAAATAAGAATTTTTTGTCGTTGGTATTTATTGTTGTATCGAGAATCGTCATTATTCCCGGGCGCAGAATTCGCGAACGAATATTTTACGGCAGGTTGTACAGTTGATGAGACGTAAAAAAAAAAAAAAAAAAAAAAAAAAACTACAGGTGCAAAAAAGAAAAAAAAAACTGTTCGCTCGATGTGTCCTGCGGCCTCGGTTCTTCATTCCGAAAGGTCCGTACCCTTGAGCGTACCCCTCGAGTAGGAAGCCGGCTTTCTTTGGCGCATCGTTCGAGCGAACGAGGCCGAACCGAACGGCAGTGCCAAGACGGAACGTATACGCCGAGGGTTTCTCGAATGTTCGTCCCTTCGTCGAGCTAGGGGGAGGTCCCTCGTCTTGCCAAGATGGTGGGCACGATTCTCGAGGGCCGTCGCGTACCTAATATCCTCCATACCTGTGTACTACGTGTGTACCGTATCGTGGGAACGTTTTTGCCAACTGGAGCAGCGGGACGAACCCTCGAATGCCCACCGAGCAGGTAGACGAGCCGCGGCTCTCACGTGAGCGTTTCTATCGCAGGCAAAAAATCGAAGACCACGGACCGTCGCTATAGCGTGGAATAAAAATGTTTTTATGGGATAGTTACGGATATATTGGAAATTCATTGGAAATTATTCGCGGAGCATCGGGACTCGTCGAGTGTCATCGCGATTCACGTTAAACGGATGGAAAAGTATGTTTTCTTTATTGGAACGCGATGAGATAGAACAGTCGATTACAGCCACTTGAGTTTTCGCGTTGCCCACGAGGAAGTTAGCCGGAGAGGTATGTAAATCCGCGAGCAGTCCGGAGGTCGGGAAAGAGCCACGATGCTTAAATTTCCGATATTTTAACCGCGGCCTCGCGGCTTACCCCGCCGCGCAACAAGTCCCCTTTCTCCTCGGTTGCCTCTGAAAGCAATCCCCGGGGCAGCCAAGTAATTTCGGTTACGCGGCCACCGCTCCCGCAAGCCGCTCTCGCGAACCCGCGCTTCGCCAAAGCCCCCCGGCAACTTTTTCTTTTCGAATAACTTAAACATTCGCCCGACGAGCGCAACATAATGGCAGGGCGTTAAAAGTCCCTTCGCGCTTCGACACTCGGAGGAAACTCGAATGATCGGTGCAAACGTCGAAACGCGTCTTCGTGGCACTCGAACTTTTGACCTCGATGAGTTTCATTTATCCATTGATGTTCCATTTATTTTATCGCGTCTCGCAACGGTCGCGCGCTTTTAATTTTATTATTTTATTTATTACGATGAAAAATGTTTGATGCACAAAACGATATACCCGGTATAATATTGAGTCGTTGAAGATTGCTTTTGAAAAAAAAAAAAAAAAAAAAAAAAAAAAACCGCCAACATACATATGTTTCATCCAGTGGCAATAAAACCGGTGGTGGCGATAAAGCCGCGGAAACTCGCATATCGTTTACCTAACGATGAATCGAGCGATTCCGGCGATTGAATTTATGGGGCTGCGCGGTTCGATGTCGCGCTCTCGCTCTCGGTCCGACGAGGGTCCTCCGCGTGCGTGCATAATGCAACCTCGTACAGTGGGTGAACCAGGCACTCGGTGGCGTGCGTGTGCGTGCGAGTCGGCTAGTCTCGGGCTCTCGAGGGTCTCGCGTTTCGAGAGCCAGCGGCAGCGGCAGCAGCAGCAGCAGCAGCAGCAGCAGCAGCAGCAGCAGCAGCAGGGGCTGCAGTGAAGGGCTGGCGTGCAAACTCTCGTGGAACCGCATCGCCGCGCGTCATCCACCGCTGAAAAGTTCTCGAGTAGTTTAGGGCCACAGCCGAGCGGACACATGTGGCGCACTTCGAAAACGTACCTCTTCCACTTACGGTTTCGTCGCGCGCCACGATATCGAGACGAAAACGGATGGTCTCAATTTTCACAACCAATACACGTAATAAAATATTTATTATTTTCGTTGTAACCATCATTTTTTTTTTTTTTTTCTTTCCCCATCAATCAAATTGGCCCATTAATCAAAGCAATATAATTTTTTTTCATACGCGTCAGTAAAATCTAATAAAATAATATTAAAAATTGTTGGCATTAAATTTGCGTCTGGAGAGATTTTGATACGCGCTGTACGCTCCGGAGAAGCGCGTTCGCGCGTTGCCTCGACCAATCGTAATTATCGCGAAACATCAACGCCGTACATTGACCGGTGCCGGCAATGGCCGCGTTGCTATGCATCTGTTCTCCTTTGACCCTCGTGCCCGTAATTCCCAACTACGTACTCCAAAATATACAACCGAGCCACTCGCCACTCAAACGCAGTCCGCACTCGGCGAATAAGGGATCGATCGGGACTTTCGAGAGCGAAAGGGGCCTCCGTCTCGTCGCCGAACGAAAACCGTTTCGAACTCCGTCGCTCGGAATTACTCTCGTTGATGCCTGAAAATCGATCTTGAGAAGCAACGATCGAACGCGATACTCGGACGGTGATTTTTCATTGAATTCCATCGGAAATATCATTGAAGCGCAATATATCCGAGATGCGGAGAAAACACCGGAAAATAAGAGACGAATGACGGTCAGGACGCTTCGTCGAGAACAGTCTTTGGATTCTCTCGCCGGCATCCCGTTAGACGACACGAATACCGAACGAAGGGCTCGTATAGCGAGAGTGTGTGCGCAGTGCGTAGACGAGGCAAACGTTTGCCCTCGCTAATCAAGCTCGCATAATGCCGCGTCGCGCAGGGGCAAACAGCCCACGGGGATTCCAGGGCTCGCCATATGCTTGTATACCGTTCGATACCCGCGGAGAGCAGCCATCTTGCTCGCGTGTGTCGGCCGGAGCGTGTGTTTTGTCCGCACAAACACCGCGGGAGCGTGCGTCTGGATTCGGTACAGTGTGCCTCGCGCGCATACTCTACCGCCTTCGAGCTCGGCTATAATGGACACCTCCATTGTGGCTCCGCGGAGTCTCCGTCGATCGATTTCCCGATGTGATTCGGAAGCTGCTGAGACAGACGTGGCTACGAGCCACTTACGAGTCCGGCGAGTCTTAACGTATTAGGGAACCGGGCCGCGCGGGCGACCCACTTGTCCACGCCATATTGCCGTCCGCATTATCCTCCTCTAACTCGGCTATCAGGTGGACAAATTTGATCGGGCTCCGTACATACGGTTACCGTAGTTCGATACCCAACGCACACACGACACATCGGTGCATGGGGTGAGCGCTGGTCAAATATTTTCCCAAGCTCCCGAGAGTCCGCCATTGCGGGGCGATGCCGAGGACGCTGAAGGGCTCGAAAGACTTTGGTGTGGCGCAGATTGGATTTGAAGTTTATAGGGCGGAAGTTTTATCGAGAAAACATCGGGCTCCCTAATGGATCGAAGTGACCTTCGGGTCGTTCGCGGTCGGGTGGGGAGGTTGATGAGGAGTTGACCTGGAAAGTGGACGAGGAAGAACGTCTCGGCGGTGCGCGTTCGATCCTCGACTCGCGGTGCGATTCATTTTTCGCCTTCCCACTGGCAGCTCTTTCCCATCCTCGTGGTCCGGAAGGAGAAGACGAGGCGGGAGGAGGGACACCAAGGTTGAAGGAGGTGGTTGTCGGACGCGTTTTTTGGTGAAGACCGCAGGCAAGAAAAGCGATGCCGCACGGATCTCTCTTCGAGCGACGGAATCCTCGAGTTGATGGATGAAGGAAGAGATCCAGCAATGCCGGCAGTCTCTCTCGCGGGATCCGCGCCAGGCTCGATCCTCGTTCACGCTACCGACTCTCTCTCGCTCCCTTCCTCGCAGCATCATCAATAACTCTCCGCGAGGCGAGAGAACGCTCTCCTCCAAGCTTCGTCTTTCTCGTCTTGTATCATCGCGCATTCTTTCTCGCCTACCGGGTCCCTCCCCGATGTTTCCGTTACTATCTTTTCTGGCGGTTCCTCAATTTTCTTATCATTATTTATTCTTTGAGTCGAGCAACGGTGAGAGCCGCGCGCATCCTTCTCGGTCTAATGCGACCACGTCTCCATTGGGATCTTGGTAGACTTTTCGGCAGCTCCGATGAGGGCCGGACCGGTCTTCTTCCGCTTTGTTCCTATCCGCTGGAAGTTCGACTACGGTCGTTGCACCGATTATTTCATCCCGATATCCGTTGAGACTGGAATTAGAGACGTGTCACGCGAAAGAGGTCTCGCAACCTCCGCGACACGTTCGCGAAACGGCAAAGTCCTTCGGTTTCGATCGGCACTGAGGACCTTCGCGATCCATCGGCTTCGGGAATTCGTCCGCGGACACGAACCGCTTTGAGAACCGCCATTCGTCAGGCCTACCACGTGTCTAATGACGCCTTCGCACTGATTACGAAATAATGGGACTCGGTCTGACCCGGTCAGCGGAATGGAAGATCCAACCAGTCGCATTCGTCGTAAATGCCTCGACGGTCTTCTCCAGCCTCGATCATCGTCTCCCGGTTGTCCGTCGTGGAAGTCGGAGAAGATCACTGGCGATTCGTCGACGCTCCTTCGCGATCCTCTCGTGACACTCTACTAAGCGATTACGACCGCACGATGTATCCCGTGGTCGCACGTCGTTAACCGTTTCACCCCTCTGAACAAACGCGAGAACGTTTCCCCCTGATGTCATTTCTCTTCCTCATATCCATCTTCGGGACACCTCGACGCACGCTGTCTCGCGGCAACGGTCTTTGCTCGCGGAAAAAGGACTTCTTTCTCTCAAATAATACAAATAAAAAGTCAATTGATTTCTGGTTCGTTCGAATATGAGACATTGACAACTCGTCGAAACCGTGGGAAACCTTTTGGATTTTTTTTTTACTGGCTGTTACACCGATTAAGGTGATGCAAGAATTTTCGAAGAGGACAATATTCGTTGACGTGTCTCATATTCAAAAACGTTTTACGTTATGGTTGATCGGACAAATTACTATTCAAAGTGCGTTGGTAATTTTTTTTTTTTTTTATATACAAATTTTATTTCGTCGATTCTCGCGCCGTCTCAATATTCGGCAGTGGAATAATAGGTGCCGAAGAGTTAATCAGACGCAATTTGGCATGGATCGTTGTTTATCGATTTTAACGTATTGTGTAGCTTCGTGTTGTTTGTGGAAAAGGGCCATGACGTATTTTATCACGAATGCCATATCGTACAATGCGCGCGCGTTCTACCAATAATTACTGCTCGGATGTATCAGACACGCAATCAAGAATGAATTATTGAACGGCCACGCCTCCTCACCACGAGGTGGCGGGGCTCACGGGGTCGTCGACAATGCCCGGACCGAAGCATCAGTAGCAGTCGTACGACCGACTGTCGATGATGTGCGCTAATAGCGTCAACCCCAACTCAACTTAGAGGGTGGTCCACGCAATCAGACACCACAAGTACCACGGAATCGTTGCCAATAGCGGAATGACGTTTCTCCATCCGTACTTACGATCTGACTTTTGCGATGCTTCATTTTTTTATTCTCCCATTTCCATAATGTATAGTTTTTGTAGATTCTTGATAATTAGGTAATTAGGTATTATTTGTTTGATTGCAGAAACGACTATCGGGGCGAAGTGATGGATTACAAAATGGATAAGAACGCAATGAAGGTAATGAACATTTGAAAAAATTTTAGCGTGCATGATTTATAGTATCGTTGTCGAATAAAAGCGGAACATCCGGCTCGGATGCTGTGCGTGCCGATCCCTGAAATCGTGGGATCCTCATGAGTACAAGTTGAAACAATAATCCGTAAGAAATCATCGTGAGAGCAGGGGGTGAAAGCCAAACTTTCCCGGGGGGACGAGGGTACATAATAGCGGTAGTCGACGATTCGGGATCATAACCTCGGCCAATAAACCAAATCCCGTCGGACTCGATGCGCGCTAGGGTGGTTTACGGGCCTCGAGCTCTTTCACGGACTCTTGCCTCGCGTCTACATCGAAACCCACTATCGTATTGTCATTTTTCAATGAAAACGTCATTCTCGCTCGACCGATATCCCCGGAGACAATCCCAAATTTGTCAAACAAATTTCCTTCCACAAGTGTCCACTATCGGTTAATTTCAATCCCGATTCGCGAATAAGTACAGCATAAAGAACGCGACGAATTACCAGCGATAAACACAGCATCCGACAGGATATGGGAAGGCAACGCAACGGTAATGCCCGGGCGCGTTCTCGTCGTTGCCGTTCTTCTTTCTTGGCCCTTTTCCGCCCCGGCGCTACCGCCGTTCGTGCCCACCCTCTCCAACGACCCCATAGCTCTTTTTATTTTATCTGGATCGTTGCCGGACTAGCTGGCGGGAGGGATCGGCTCGGCTATACGACATTGCCTCGCTCGCGACCCATAAAACCCGAAATAACTCTTGGTGGCGGGCCGGAGCGGGGCCGGTAACGGTGACCGCGGGTCGCCAGGATCGCCGTTGGATCGCGAATTTCCCCTCTTCCTCCCACGCCCCTGCCCGGAGCTGTCTGCCGCTCGACAATATCGGCTCCCGGTAATAAATTCGCAATTTCCTTATTACTGGTAATGCTCCGGTCGAGCTTGACCGGGGCGGGCGTGTGCGCTGTTCCCCCTTCGTCTCGTCGCTCACAGCTTTCCAACATCTATACATGTGTGTGCTTTCGATATATATATGTGTATAGTGCAGCGCGGTGGTTGCCTCTGCGTCGGGCACGAAATCTCGTGCGTCAATAGAGCCTCGCAAGGATTCCGCTTCCGGGGATCGGGGAAGATCGGCCAATGCGGATCACCTAAGAGCGAACTCGGAAATGTTTTCTTTTAAGCTATGGTGCGGAGAGGACGACCGAAACTCTCAATGGCAAAAACGTGGTACATTAAATTCAATAGACATTTGATATTAACAATTTTTTAAAATGAAAGTGAAGCCCAGTCGGATCTCAGCAACTCTCTCATCCTTCTAAATGAGCGTGACCCGGAATAACCGCATTCAAGCTTGCGCGCAGACAGCGACTGGAAAGGGGAAAACGCCGTAGTATTGGCGCCCGGAGAGCACGATCGTGGCTCGGACGAATAGTCGGAGGGTGTGCGGCGAGGGCTCGCATAAATATCCCGGGTTCCGGTGATCTCGTGACTTCCGGTCAGCCGCAATGACTTACGCTCGGGGTGGTCATCCCCGAGCCCTCACCGAGCCTGATATATATATATATATATATATATATATATATATATATATATATATATATATATATATACACACGGAGCGTTCCATGCCGATCGGACCCAAGTTTGACCCTCGACCTCTTCAATTCTTTCGGTAATTTTTTATATCTCAACTTTGAAAATTACCATTGATGCAAGTAAAAAATTATTTCGCGTGATTTTTTTACTCTGAAAATTATTTGAAAAATTACCGAGCGAATTGAAGAGGTCGCAGGCCCAACCTGACTCGAATCGGTATGGAATGTCCCATATATATATATATGTATATATATATATATATCGACGTGTGTGTTTCTCTGCAAGTATGGGTCGGTATGTGTGGTAGTAGTATAGTGGAGGCGATTTGGAGGATGGCGCAAGCAGCGAGGAATCGTTCTCTCGGGTCTTTCGCGAGGGCGACGTTCGCATTGGAATTTGTCCCGATGTGGTCCAGCCCCGTCGGATGACCGTTGATAAATTTACTGGACTTTTCCATCCCATCCTTTGCTGCCCCTTCGCGTTCCTTCCTTTTTCCGTCAGCGATCCGCATTCGCCAATTTTTCTGTCCCTTTTGGTATTTTTTGCTTGTTTGTTTTTTTCTTCATTTTTCAACTGTACGTCGAGCTCTTGTCCGTGCACTGGGATTTCCGGCGATGTTGACTCGGAGATTCTATGGAATGGCAATAAAAAGAGTTTCCTCGAAACGGATAGAATTAAATTTCCTGGGAGTTTCGGGGACGACACGTGTTTTAATACCATCTGCGAAAAAAATTCCGTGACGACGAAGGAATTTCAATGATTTTATTTTGATTTTTGCAAAAGGTTATTCGGAACCCGATCTCCGCTGTGCTCCATTTTGCCCCTGCTTCCCTCTTCCACCGACAACCAAAAAGTCGGCTCGAGACTTGCCCAGTCGGCTATTATGAAAAATTAATTGATAACAATAAAAAACTTGGGAGAAAAAGTTAAAGAAAAAAAAAACCCTAAAAATTTCACCGATCTTCGTAGCGGCCGATGCCTCCACGGGAATCCTTCGGACACCCTCGGACACCCTCGGACACCCTCGGACTCCCCTCGTGGCGTCCCGAGGACTCGCCGCGAGGGCGGTTAAATATCTCGTGGAAATGATTTTTCCATCCGCGACGAAATCTCAGCGTCGAAGAGAACGAAAAAAAAAAAAAAAAAAAAAAAATACGTGTCACGTAGCAATAAAACAAGCAATATCGTGATGTCCCGGGGCCAAAGGAGCCGCGTGGGTCGGCATCGAAAGTGGTGTCCCTTCTGCGACAAAGCGCCGTGGCACTCGACAAGCTATATTGCTGCCGGATGAACGCACCTGCGCCGCATTACGGGGATGATATCATCCTCTCCTATCGGCCGCTGCTCCCAGCTCAATCTCGTATCACCTCGAAAACTTCGCATTTCAGAGTGGCTGCGAGTTTTTTGAGTCTCAACGTTCGCGCAGACGTCTGCAGCCGAAATACGTCGAGCACAATATGTGCTCCTCGGTACCTGGAGCCAACGCGGCGTGACGAGAATACAAATGCGAAAATTTTCCGTCTCTCAACTGACGTTTCATGAACGGAGATAAATAAATGGATTGATTCGAAGAATAATTTGGTCGGCCAACGATCGGTCGATCGTCACCCAGAATCACCCTCACTGTAAGGGTTTCCATTACGGAGTTATCTAATTCGTACGCCGATATCTCCCATCGCCGAGCGATCTCTTTCACGGAATCTTAATAACACGCATGATTATACCGAACACTCGAAGCGAGATTAATTTATGGAGAAGAACAAGTGGCTGTTGCGCAATATGTTCCGATCGTGCGAATGATCTTAAGGTTCCCCGTCGTGTTAACACATTGTCGTCAGATCGAGCGTATCGCCGGTGGAGAGTTCATTAACGAAGTTTAATCGATAGGCGACCCACTGATCAATCGGCCATCGGAGCGCGATGGAAAACGCTCGCCGAATTGTGTTTCGCACGTGCTGATTTTGCGTCCAACACACCCGAACGAAGTTCCCGGCGATGAACCGGCAGCTCCGCCAGTTCAATGCTCGGGCCCGATGTGTTTCTGAGCGAGAGCGTGGGACGTGTACGAGCGAGCCGAATGCGAGGCGCGGAAAGCCGTCAGGAAGGAACCCAACCGTCGAACTCGGCTCGTTCGATAAAGGATCGATCACGCGTGTAACGCAAGGATTATTAATCGCGGAATAATTTGACGGCCGCGCAACATCCATCCCGCTTAAACTCCGGCAATTCGCGCTTCTCTGGCTGGATACGCGCGTGTGTGTGTGTGTGTGTGTGCGTGCGTGCTCGCGCGCCCGCCATTCGCTTTCACCCTCAAACGGTCACACACACTGCTGGCAGCTCGCGACAAACGCTCGTCGACGACGCGCCGAGTTATTGGCTTCGCAGATTTGCCTTAATATGTCTTCCGATAGTTCACAACGCCCGGAGTGTTCGCGGACTCACGGAGCCGTGAAATCTTAAACCTCGTACGGGCGTCTATATCTTCGACGGAAAGTCGTGCACGCTTCACGTTTCTTCCACTCGCAGATTTTCCATTGTGATCCTCGACCATAGTCAGACACTATTTTTTATAATAATTTTTATTATTTTATTTATTTTACGAAGACGTGTATCGAATGGGATTTTTGTTGCCGTTCTCATGGGAATTGTTTTACGCTCTTCCCATTCTCTCGAGGAGAAAAAAAAAAAGCCTTCCACTTTCTCAATCCGTCTTTATTCCAAAAATGTCGCTTTTCCCCGTCCAACGGCGTCGCGGCAGTTTCATAGTCTCATCATCCTCTCAAGCGTGGCTGCATTAGCCGGCTATACGAGGCTCTTTGTCGCCCGGCAGATTCGCCTCCTTCGCCTCCGCGTCGTCGCTCGTCATCCCCTGTGAGCTTCCCGCCTGCGACCCTCGCCCTTCGTCGTCGGCAGCGCCGCCACCCGCTGCGAGCCACCTCGAGCGCAAAGGCAAAGCGAATTCAACCCACTGATGGGAATTGATATTAATACCTCGACGATCCTTTCGTCAGGTGAGGCACAAAAGGCGAGTGTGCGGGAGAGCACAATAAAGATTGTTCTCAGGAATTTCTCACAAAATTTTTGTCTATCGGAATTATTCGTTTACTCGACTAAACTTTATACATGAAAAACAAATACTGTTGGCAATTTTAACAAAATTGTCGATGAGGAACGAAGAACAACAAAAAAAAAAGAAGAAAAACTCGAAGAAAGCTTCCACAATGAGGAAGATCATAAAAATTATTCGACCCGTTTCACACGTTTGGTATTGTCGGACAATACCAATTGGGATAAAGACCCTTCGACGCTTTCTTTTGAAAGACGCGCTTCGTAATTCGAGACACTCGAGGACGTGTTGACCCGCATCTCTTCGGGATACTTCTCAAGTTCCTCTTCTGGTTCTCCGTCGAAAGATACCCAAGTAGATCTCTGTGATAAATGATTTTCTGCAGGTACAACATTTGAGATAGATTCGGAGGAAAGGGAAGGAAATTCATGTTGTACGAATGGCAAAGCCAGAAGAACGTCCGGTTAATCGATTCGCAACGAGCTAATTCGTCGATAAATCCGAGAATTTTGTTGGCACAGCCGAGTCGAGAGGTGCGAGAACATGCGTGACGTTCGAGGAGGAAAATACATGGATGATGTCGCTCATGTCGGGAAAATAGGATTCCGATGCCGCGCAAACGGTCGGCGATTTATTCCGGAGAACGTAACTTCGTCGAGTATACGGATAGGATGAACAGTTACGATGCTCCACCGGACGCGCGGGATCGCCGAGGCCGGGGGTAAGCAAGCAAGCAAGCGGCTTATGTTTAATGGAAACCCCCCGCCTCGTCTTCCGTCGTTGTTGTTTGCGGCAGTGATGGCGACGTTCGTAGTGGCGGACATGTCATTTATCTTTCACTCTTCCCTCGGCTTCTCCTCTTCCTTCCTTTCCTTTTTTCGTTCTCTCTCTCTCGCTTTCTCTCCCGTCTTCATCTCGCACTCGCCACGCGGCTCTTTGCTCTTTCGCCTCTCCGTTCCTCGCCGATGTGTCGCGCTGTAGCGCCATCTTGGGCACTCCCACTCCGCTCTCCGGCTCGCTCTTCATTTCTGGTCTCTCCTGCCGTGTCTGAGCAGCACTCACGACGAGTGGCTGGAAACCCCAGCTGTACGGGAAGAGATCAAAATTTTGCGTCATTCCCTTCTCGTTTCTCGGCTTCGACGAAAGCCCCGAAGACTGCCGCACACCGCCTCCGCCGAACTAGTCTTCCGCGTGACCGGAATAATTAAATTAATTTTTTTGGAGAATCCAGTGGCATGGGATTCGACTTTATTCGATTCGGAATCGACTTCACCGTCGATTCTCCACATCCGGATAACGCCAGCAATATCCATTGATATTCCGCACGATAAAAAAAGGCGAAACATTTTTGTTTAATTCGCGTGTAAACGCTGAATAAAATGTCAAAACGTCGGTAAACACTCGCCGGTACGTGGCAACTCTCGCGAGCCATCGCTCATTCCAAAACCCGTTGGGATTGCCGAGCGCTCGATAGAGAGTTATGGGATTTTGATTATCGTTCGGACGTGCGTCTGGCATTTCCGGCGTATACATCGCCCCGTTTCACATACGCTACGTACCGCGGTCGAGCCCGGCCAGAGACAGAGAAATGAATAGAGAGCGATGTAAAATTTCATCATGGAAATGCCCTTTTGTTCGATGCATATCGATGTTTTCCGATATCTCTTATAAATCAAAAAAAAAAAAAAAAAAAAGAACTGCGAAACGAGTTCGCAAAAAAAAAAAAAAAACTCCAATGATACCGCGATTCATCATTAATTGGATAAAAAAAAAAACATCGACATCGAAAAGCCCAGCGAAACCCTCTCGATATATTTTTTTTCCACCTTCCGTTATATTGACTTTTTTGTTTTTGTTTTTTTTTTTTCAATTAATTTTACAAGCACGCGCGTGCCGCGAGGTTTCGGCCCACTGATTATAAATTCCCGACAACAATTTATGGCGAATCGCGCGGCTTGTCGAGTGTATAACGGCGCGCGACTCCGGGTTCGGCCGGGGTTTACGCCTTTCCGGGAGGCCGAGAGAAGCGGCAGGCTTGGTATTTTGGATTTGAAATCCGAGCACGTAGCCGTGGGCCTCCTCGTGGAATATTAGCCGGTAGGTGGTTCGAGGCCACCGCCATTGAGCTCTCTCTCGACTACGCTCTCCCGGTTCGCTTTGGCTTTGGGGGTGGGAGGGACTCTGGCGAACGACCGACGTGCATACCGTATTAAGCCCCGAGGGACTTTACCCCGGCTCCCGATGCATACGTATGCGACTGCTTTCTGCAGCGTCGTATCGTACAGTGCGAGTCTCGCTCCAGCTACAGATTCATACCCGGCGTAGGTGAATCCACACGCTAAAAATCCCGTGCGAAAAAAACACTGCTCCACCATCTACCGGCGATAGAATCTTCGCACGAATCTACCAGATTCCGCCTACTGCGACGATGGTGGACAATGGACATTTTTTTAAACAACCCGTTGAATCGAGTATTCGTACGATTCGATGTCCGTTCGTTGCTTTCATTGCAGTTGTCGTAGGGATAAACAAAAAAATCGCGAGGCTAAATCGCGGTTATAATGAGCGAGATCGTTGAAAATTCAATACTTTGGTACTATGGCGACGGTACACGAGTCGGCCGTTGCTATAGGCGACTCGGTATATCGCTCGTGGTAATGCTGCCGGTCCTGCTGATATAACGACTCACACAGCGTAACGCACCGTATCGGTGCCCGGCGTGCAAATACTCTCGTATTCATGGACACCCACGGGGTATGTATACTGTACCGTTGGGGTTCTCTCGGTTCTCCGACGACGCGTCAGTTGGCTCGGGTACTCTCGGACCCGAGACACCGCCCGGTCCTTGGCTAGTTCAACGTGCATCGTGTCCTCACTTTTTTATTAACCAGGAGAGACCGAGCGCTTGGCGACGAGGGAACCGGAGAGCGACGCTTCGATTTCGAGGAGGAAAGCGCGTTTGTTATCGCGGCGTTTACAACATTTCGTCGAGCTTTTCAAAATTCGTTATTGACATTTTAATGTCGGGTTTAATGATTATCGATAGAATTTTTTGCCGCGAGGAAAAAATAAATGTTAAAAAACGTGCCCGGAGAAATGTAGATTGAATAAAATTTTATGAACATAGATAATTAACAAATGAAAAAGGTTCGCCGAGAGTACGGGCGGAGATTACGCAACGCGAGCTCGATGAGTAGTAATTAGGTAAATGAATAATTTCCAGTAAATTAAACTCGCGGGTATGGTTGGGTTGGTGGTTGGGTCGGTGGTTGGGTTGGTGGTTGGGTTGAGATTGCGCCGAGAGGGTTGCAGGCTTGCGTTACGAGGGCTCGGCCCGAGAAAGGCGATAATGCGAGAAGCGAGGTAAATAGAGGGAAAAAATAAGGAAAAAAAAAGAAAAGAAAAGCAAAGTGAATGCACGAGTCGCATGTAGTATATGCAACGTGCTCGGAGCGTGGTCGAGAGATGATGGAAAAGGGTGTGGAGCCGTCCGTATCCGAAGCTGAAAATATCGCTTGTATGTTCCTATCTAATATCGCAGCGCTGTTTATTCGTCAACTCCCAATGGGATTTAGCCCTTTTAATGAAAGCGTCCAGTACATCCGGTAGGTCAAAATTTTTCAATTTTTTATTTTTATTTTTCGGTCGCGATGGCATTTAACTCGTAATAATTTATGAAAATTACGTTGATCTTATAAAAAGATTAATTAATTATCAATAAATGACAAATAAATTGAATTAACGCATGCAGTTGCGAGGAGCGTGAGACTCGGTCGTTGGACCGCGTAGCGAACGCTCGTCATACCACAGTGACGCGATCAAACGTCAATGCCAGACGAGTAATTTTCAAGTCATTTGTTTTCCCGCTGTGAAAAATATCCTCTCGACTCGTACTTCGCACTGGACGAGGTTCTTCAAATCGGCTCCCAAGCTCCTCGTCTTTTTCTCCGCTGTCTTTTTTTTCTCCTATTTCGTCACGTTTAATTTTTTTTTCTGAGGTGATTTTTGCTCTCCTCTTTTTTTTTTAATTTAATGAAAAAAAAGCTCCCGGTCGCTTCGAGATACGCGTGAGCGATGACCCGTCAAGACAAAGGTCGATTATTTTTCAGATTTCATCTCGATTTATTTCTTGAAAATATTACAAGGCCCACCCGAAGATTTTTTTGTCCGTCTCATGAGAACCCCTGCGACGCGAGATCGAGAGCACTTAGCCGGGCCATAACTCCAGCACGCGTTTCCCTCCGTTTCCGCCCTCCCGCCCTCGTAAATACGGCAGACGACGAGAACGAGGACGAGAACGACGACGAGTACGACGACGACGGCGACGACGACGACGACGACGACGACGACGAGAACCCACGAGTAGGATGAGGAAAGTCGAAGGCGGATCGAGCCCGAGCCGAGTTCGTACAGCCCGTTTCATCCCCCCCCACTCGCATCAGACCCGAGTCGTCCCCTCGAAACGCGAGGAGATGAGAGAGAGAAAAAAAAATGCGAACCACTTTAAAACAAATATATCGCCCGGTAAATCCAGCAGGATGTCGCGCAGTGGGATGTAAGAGGTCGGATGAATCCGCGCGAGGGAGATCGGAACACGGGACGACAGAGGGTAGCAAATCGTTCGCTGCTTTGCTTTACATATTCTCCTTTTTCATTTCTCTCGTTCCGCCGAGGCTTTTCTCCGTGATTCATGATTTCGATTTTTCATTCGGGTCCCTGTTGGAGAAACGAAAAATAAATAAGACAAAGACCGACCGAGCTCTCGGGCGAATTCTCAAAATTTCGGAATTTACGAAATTGGGCTCCCACGAGGCCCGGTCGATCCAGGATTCTCGGTGTACATCACACTCCGCAGGTTCCTCGGGAACACGACGACTCTCCCGTCGGGTTAAACTCTCGTCGAAACTCCCTCGGAGTTTGTAAAATGGCGCGACGCCGTTTCCTCGGGAGGGATCGGCTGGTTCGGTGGCGGATCGAGAGTCGAGCAAGACTTTGAGGACGGTAGAGCGAAGAACGGAGACAGACTTGGCAACATTATCGTGTTTTAATTTAACTTGGGTGCTGCACTTTAATTAGACTTTGGCTGAATGAGAGACGTCGACTCTCGGCCAGAGAGCGCAATGGCACGGACTGCCGCCAGCGTGTTCCCTCATCCCCCCACCCGCCTCATCTCGCTCGTCTTACTTCATACTCGAAAACCCCGCTATTTCCATTTCTCACTCCAATCTTACCATACAATTTTCTCGCTACGAAAGTATATACTTCAGGATCCGGGGCCAAGTCCGTTGCTCTCTGCGAAGCGAAATAATTGGCCGGTACCTACAATGGTATCCAGCCATGGCTCTCTACCACTTTCTTCCTCCGTCGCTCCCCCACGGTCTCAACGTTCCTTCCCTCGGGAACCCGAGGATCCTTACGACGCCCGCCATTCCTCAACGGCTCACGCTGCTTTATCTCAAACCCACCCAACCTCCGTGCACCTTCCCCCGGATTGCCGTGCAGCGAGGGCTGCAAACGGAGACAACAGTTACGGGAACTGACGGGGGGGGGGGGGGGGGGGGGCGCCGTCGCGACGAGAACCTCCGATGTATTGCTCTCGCGCCCACGGAACCGTTCCGCGTTGTTTGAGATAATGACGTTGCTGCTGAAGCGGATAAGAGATTCGTAGGTCGCCTTTCAATGGCTTCCGACCGACTCGAAATTCTTCCTCCGTGCGCCGTTGCGCAACGTATCGCCTAAAACTTTGAGGCTCCTCAGTGAAACCGTTTTCGACCTCCGTCGTATGAATCGGACAAGTGTAGATTCTGCACGGGGGGGGGGGGGGGGGCGAAGCATCGACTCGCATCTTCGCGAAACTCGTACCGCCAATGAAATGTCGTAACGTGGTTCTTCATTTTTTTTTTTCCAACCTGTAACTTCCCGTTGAAAATCAACATTCGAGTAATCGAATCCAGCAATTGTCGATTCTTCATGAACTCCTGACAAAACGGGGCCAAAGTCGCGTATATTTTTGTGCCTCGTTCAGCGGAAACGAAGTGTATCTCGCATCGGTTTCCGCGACGGTTGTAGAGGAAAATGCAAGGGCAGGAGGAGGGTTGATAATCGAAGGAAAGGGGTTGCGCGTCGAGCGGGTATTCGGGGAGAGGGACTATTGTGGTCGGGAGATAGCGATGGCTATCGGAACGGTCTGTTGGCGCTCGTGCACGCGGTAATTGCCAGGAACTGTGGGGGAAATTAAAGCTGCCCCCGGTCTTCCGGCATCCCCCTCCCCCCTGCCCCCGTACACCGACCCGTTCCCACCATTGTCATCGACGGCGACGGTCCCGTAGCAGTCGACGAGAGGATTCTCTATTTATCGGACATCCAATCCCCGCTGTTCGACTACGTTGGCCCCGCGGAGGCCGACTTGTGTTTCGTGTCACTGTGTCACCGCAATGAAACCTCTCGTCTCGCAACTCGCTTCACGAATGCCCTTTTTGTTTCATCCGATGACTGGGCGGAAACTACTTTTCCATTGCCCGAAATCATTTTTTCAGAATGTTTGGAAAAAAAGAAAAAAAAGAAAAAAAACAACGGAAAAAAAACAGGGATTCGCCAGTCGCGGTTCCGGAAGAGGCCGACGACATCCGCGAATGCGCGGATCTCGTTACCGATGGCGCGAATCCAGGACCGAGGGAAAGAGCGACCGACGAGAGGTTCCTCGAGGATTACGGAGGCCAACTTGGAAGGGTTAAGGACGCGTATCATACCGGTTGATTAATGTACTCCGGGTTGTACGGGCCAAAGCGTCCTATGCTCTTGTGTACATACAAGGCGAAATATAGGATACGACGCGTACTCCACCCTCGGCGAGGCTGGCTTTCGGCCCGTGCTTCGGGGGTCGCTCGGACACGCGTATCATTTGTTACGCGGCCCACCGCACCGTCACCACCCTCTTCGCGATAGCTCGAGAGCACGAGCGAGACAGGAATCCTCCCCTGATGCGTCGACCTCGCTACATCCCTAACGATCATGAATTCGTGAATATACACGAGACACGGAGAGGTTACGCGCGATGAGCGTTTCGAATTTTGCACGAGTACCCACACTTCGCGGAGGCTTCTCTGCGGTTTGCGCGCATACATGCATATATTTAAATACGGAATTCGAGTGGTGCCATTTGGTGGCTGAGAGCTATCGTTTTCAAGGGCCCTCGATGCTTGTCGGAGGTAAATCATTGTTTTAGACCGATGTACGTTTCGGTATTTATTTCTCGAGACCTAGTCATGACGGAAAATCCCTTCGAGAGAAGGTGGGGAAAAAAAAAAAAAAAAAAAAAACAACCTACGGACGCGTCCCGCAATCCCATATGGAGATTTTAGCTCGTGTCCCTGCACGACTAACCGATTCTCTCACTGTTGACCGGACGAGATAAAGAAGTGCCAAAGGAAACTTGCCGGCCACCGTACTTCGGCCCAAAGCCTGGAAAAAGAAAATTAGACGTTGTGGCATGCGTCGGGTATTTCTGCAATGGCGTGCGCCTCCGTATCAGGCTCGGTGTATCGGAATACGAGTGAAAAGGAGAGCACATACGGCACGCCATTGGAGGGTCCTCTTTGCTGTACATAGAAACGCTATATACAGAGATTTACATGGGTACGAACATAGAAGTCCGTACGTACCGCAGCGGCGGATCCCAGCGGCTGGCGGGCTGGTTGCGGATAATTCAGGCAATCAGCGTAATGTTGCGGCGCTGAGGACCCTCCAGTTGCCTCGCTATACGTACCGAGCCCGTGGATATAGCTCCGGGTACATACTGGTTAGTAGGTAGTACGTGTACTCTCGGCACACCGTAACCGGCGGAGAACGCGAGCCGGCGAGAGCGAGGGGTGTCTACTGTTTGATACACGGCAACTTCCTACGAATCCCGTGAGTTAACGGAATGTCTAGGCTACGCTCCCTACCCGCTAACTTTCTATACTCCACTTGCCAGAGTGTACTACACCTGTATGAAACGCTTAACTTAATGAGTTTGTAGCCGTGGAAGCATGATAATTAATTGTCGAACTTTTGTCACACTGGAGCCGAGCTTCCGGAATTCGCTGGGGAGTCGATGTTGAATCTTGATGTAATTAATGTTGAACCTCGTTCGGATAAAGTTCCGAGCGTCAAAGAACTTCGGTCGTTGGGTTTGCCGGTGTTGTTTGAGCGTTCGCCCGAACCGCTAACCAGAATGGTCCTCGTGTTGTCTTTCCCGAAATTCCCGAGGGATTCTCGCGAAACTTCTTTCTCTTGCGAGTCGCTAATTTACGTGGCCCGAATCGAGAAAAACAACTGTTCGAGGCTGATAGCGCCGAGGCCGCGATGCTGCTGGGGGAACGGAGTTCCCGCGATTGGACGGGACACACGGATTGGGCCGTTGATCACGGTCTTTCGCGAAAACTGAGAGTTTCCTATCTACCCTCGGCAAGAAGCCAGCGAAGATTCCCTTTTTTCTTGATCCACGAGGCGAGCGGCGGCCGAAGGGATTCCCCGGAGTTTGGTGTTCTCCATGGCGAAAGCCGAGTCGCGGGAGTCGCGCTTGTCCCTTTCTGTCTTTTCTCGACTATTGGTTCGCGTTCTTTTTCGCTACCGCGGAAAATAAAGCGGGAGCCTGCCGGGAAAGGTTGGCGCGGATGCGAGAGGGACTCCTTTGAAAAGACTCAAAATTACTTTCCGGATAAGCTGGATTAGGCTCGCTCTCGGCGCCGCGCCCCAGATTAGACACTCGCGCTTTCGCGTTCGCTCTCGATATACCACTGTACCACGCACTAGCGGTGACCTAACGCGAAGAGCTGGCCCGATTATTATCGTCCTTGACGTTAGCCGGACAAAATCTTTTTCCCCCGTTTGATTACCGTCCAACGACGATGATCATTTTATTCTACCCGGAAGGTCTCATCCGCCTTTCTAATCATACAAAATTCCACTTCAGGACTCGATCCGTGATCCGCATCAAAGTGTCATTCCCTCCTAGTTTCGAAGATATCAAACAAAACCCGATGTCATAGCTGGAATTCTAGGGCCGAGACGAGACTCGGGCGAGTCCAGATCGAGCAGTTTCGTGTCATTGGTAGGCCCGGCACACGCGATCGGACTTTAAGAGGGTTGCTTTTGTCGGGGCGTTCGCTACTCTTTAAACCACCTCTCCCGTTCTCATCCTCCCCGGTTCTATACACTCCTAGCTCATTTTCCCTTTTCCTCTCTTCGTCTCCTTCCCACCTCTTCACCCTCCCTCTGTCTTTCCCGCGACCCACCATTCTCCCGTCCTCTCCCTTAACCCCGTCGGTTGTTTCTTCTACTGTGCCCGTGAATCGAGTTCCTCCATTTTCAACCCCCTTCGTCGCATTCACCGCCTCCCTACTTTCACCCAGAAGCGCCTATCTTTCTCGGCGCTCCGCGAAAATCCGAGGGCGAATCCAAGGAGACCGGATTAGAACGGGGCCAACCAAACTCACCCTCCTTCCGAATCCCGTCTGCTCCTTCGTACCTTCTCGCAACCCCTTTTTCCCTTCGTCCTTCCCATCTTAGCCCTCTCGCCCATCCATCGGCGCTCCCTTTCCCCCTTTCCTTCCTTCTTCCCAAAGGAGTTTTCCTCGATCCGCGCACCGACGAAGGACTTCGACGAAACTTCGAGTTTCCATTCGCCCAGAGCCCTTTCTCTTTCGTACACTCGCTCTACGGTGTTGTTAAGAAAAAAAGAAAAAGAAAAACAAAAACATGATGGTAGAAAACGAAGAACGCGAGGGCGGAAATCGAAAGTGTGAACGTCCGTCACAGTGGAACCGCCATTGGTGATACAGTGGCCGATACCGTCGGACTGTGTGAAAACACCACGAATATCTCTCCGTTCCGGCTTTTTCGCGATATTCCTCTTAATTGAGCCACGGCCAATAAATTTCTCTTGAATTATGCCATTCTCCCGAGGGGGTGAATCGGACCCCCTCTTCCCCACGCCCGCTTTATCGACAGTCCTAAAAATAACTGAAAAAACGTCGAAACCGTTCCCATCCATTATTTATATCGTTTAGCGATTTTTAGTGCCTCCCGATAGCGAACCTCGATTTTTTTCCCTCGTGTCCCGAATCCCCACCGCCTTTCCCTATCCATCCCTCCCGGAGGATGAATTTTATCCGAGTGAGTTTAGCCTGAACTTCCCCGCGTTCCCGGACGCGTTTCGAAGTACGCGAATAGAATGGATCAAGGTGACGATGCGATCGCTTTTCTAACGGCAAACTAACGGCAAAAGTGTCACATCGCATGACTTTGTCGTACCAGCTACTCCATTATTTCTCCGTCCAATCGAGGATTCCGCAGATTTTTGCCTTACCGACTCCGAGAGGCGAGTCGCATCTGTGATTGTTTATCGGAACGCGTGACGAAAACGAACTCACGGCTCGCTCTGCCCCCTGGAAGGGGTGAAGGGTCTGTCGAGAGGGTGGTTGAGCGGGAAGGGAACATAAGTCGCGAGGTGCGCGGGCGCGAACGAAGAGGAGCGCGAAGGGTGAAGGTTGTGGAGGAGGAAAGGAGGTGGAGAGGAGTTGCCCTCCGATTGGTCCATTCCAACATCCCCCAACCTCCTCCGACACGCACGTAACGCGGCCAGATCGATACGCACTGCCCAAGTCTATCCGTCCCTCCCTCCCTCTCTCTCTCCGTCGCTTCCCTCGATCGCACTTTCTCTCCGTTGTTTCTCCTACCTCACCTTTCAGACTTCCCATTTTTTTTTTTTTTTTTTTTTTTTTTTGTTAATCCTTGCCGCACTCCGGAACCTCCTACGACGTTTTAACCACCATGCCTCTGCCCGATGCGCGAATATACGCGGGGCGCGAACTCTCGGTGACCCTGCGCCAGCTCGTTCGGTTCGCTGACTTTTCTCCAATGTTTCTCACCGTCGGACGGAGACTTTTTATTTGGGTCGATTTAAGGTCGCCACATAAACGAGAGGCAATCGGGAACACTTTCGGGCGTTACAAAAATCGAGAATAAAAAAAATCAAGCGCGTTGAAAGCAAAGTTTTTTTGTTTTTCTCCTTCATTGGACATGATTCGTTCATACGGTCGAACTAATCCAATTGGTCGGACAATGACAGTCTCGAAAGTAAAATGTCCCCTGACGGTCATCGACGAAGCTGACGACAATCCGAATGAAGAGAAAAAGAATGGAAACAATTATAGAAAAAATGGTAATGGAGCTTAAGTCGACACAGAGCGCCCGCTCGATCGCAGCGAAAGTCGGCTCGATTCAGCCAATCAACGATGAACCCGAACAATCGCACCCGATAGTACAACGCGTGTATTCTTATTCGCGTCGTATTTCTTACTCGGCTTTTATCACTTCGTCGAGTTTTTGTTTCCGGGTGGGAAGAATGGCTCGGCACAATCTTCCCGCATTCCCAGATTCGGGTGTCGTCGCGCGCTCGCAGATCGTCGCGGCTTTTCGGGTCGATTCTATCGTCGCGTAATACGACTATAATACTCGTGGTTGATACAGTATTGTGCGGTACAAAGGGAGAAGGGAGGGACGATAACTGGGATAAATTTATCAATTTATCGGCAAAGAGGCGTGTACGCATTACTCGCGAGATTTTCCCAGTAGACACTTGTCACTTGGCGCACAATGGCTCGATCACTGTAGTATTCGATCGGGACTCAAAGTCACTGACTCTTGTTCTCAGCTTCGGGACGATTTTGTTTCACAATCTTCCCGCATCGCGTGTTTCCCTTATATTTTCGTTTTCTCACCTCAATGGGATGAGTTCGAATATCCTCATAGACAATTTTCACAATGACGGCATGAGCGAGTTGAGACGATATCGAACATTAATATTTGTATCGAAGAAAATTATTGAATTGAAATTAAATTAAAATTTTGTAATTAAAACTCTATTGTGCAACTAAAGAAAAATTCAAGAAACCCAAACTTCACGCGGTGCATATTGATGACTCTCGGTCATAAATAATTTGTCGAACCTACTTTCGCCTCATGATATTTCAATTTTTTTATTTTTCATTCCCATCACGTTCGAAGCGTTGAGGCATTTTTTTTTTGTCTCGAAAATCCCTACGGAAGGCAATTCGTTTGCCATTGTCTCGGCAATCCTCGCCGCTCGGTTCGCGCTTCCGGTGAACACTTCCTTACGTCGGCGTACTCGAACTTTCCGTGGGTGTGGCCCGATGCCTCTTCTCCGGCTCGCCGGCTCCGGAGCTACTGTTAACATTATTAGCGGAGATCGTTACGCAAACGATCCGTGAATTCGAGATAGAGCGGACGTAATGGATAGTGTGATAATTAATCGGGACCGGAGGCCATCGCCCCGGGGCGAGAACACTAGGGGTTAAAATACTTGGCGATTCGGTGTCTCCCGACGCATTAAGAAAATCGACTTATCGCTCGAGCAATTCAACTTTTTTTGTGAAACAATTTTTTAAATATTAAGGATAATGCAAAAATATTTTAATAATTGAATAAATTTCGAGAAAAAGCATTAAAAATAGTTACAAAAAAAAACCTCATTGGTCACTTAACAATTGAAAAACAATTGACCAATTACACGGCTACCTCATTGGACGAGAGATAGAGAATTTTTTTTTTTACCGATCGAAATCCAATGAAATTGCTTTTGTGGCGGTTTTATTTGATTAATTTTTGTTGATTTTATCTTCGTTGTCGATGAACGAACGGCGAACGGCCTCAGCGCCGCGCACGAGGGTTGCGAGTTTTCAAGCGGGTACCGCGTCGGCCTCGCGGGATCAAGCAGCGGCATCAACGCAGCGGCATCAACGCAGCGGATGGAATCCGCGTACAATTCGGTAGCGGGAAGCGAATTTCAATTTGATTGAAATTCGCCGAGGCACCCGCCGTTCAATCCTCTCTCGCTCTCTATGCTTCCTATTTCGCGATATACACGCGCACACATACGTGCGCGTGTATATCCCATCCGCTCCCAACGTTTCGGCCGTGCGGCAACATCGATTTTCTCGAATCGGTCGGTTCGTGCACCGCGCAAAGCACGCGTACTCTCACCCAACCACCTCACTCTCACCTCGTCATTCGTCGACTACCGTCATTTTCCACCGCTCCGATGCTGAACCCACGGTTCTTCGGCCCTGACAACTGTGCGGGCCTTTTTCTCTCTTGAAAATCTCTCGTAAACATTTTTTACGCGACATTTTTATTACAGCATTTTTGTAAGAGACGCGACCGTTACGAAAATTCCCAACAAAAATATGTCGACATATCCCTCTGACAAAAATACGAACGGTTTTCCGCGAAAAATTACTAAACGCAGACTCGACGTTTAAAAAAAACGTTGTTGAATTTCATTTAATTTCGCGAAACAAACGATTTCTCGAAAGGGAATATAAAGGCTGGACCGAAGCCCGAGTAAATTGAGTTTTCCGTCAATTTTAGCCGGAGAGTTCGATGGTTATGCCAAAGGAAAAAAAAAAAAAGAAAGAAAAAAATTCTCGGTACGAAACTATGATTTCGCTTCGTTCATCTTTACGCCGCTTCCATCCACGGTATACGCGAGTCGGTGCAACTGGAATCTCGAACTGCGGCATGAAAAAAATCGCGAAAGAGAATGTGTCGATGTTGCCAGTCTCGTTGGCAGTTTGATCCCCGTGCGGCGCCCTCGCGAGCGAGGGGGTGGACGGTAAATATCCCCGAGCGAACAGACAGATAGACGAAGCGGGGAGAATCGAATGACAAGCGAATTATTGCGTGACCGTGCGCCTTCTCCACGCTCATCGTGACCGAACCTCTCCCCTGCTCGTGCCCACCCTATTATCACTGTGCGGCAAGCGTTTATTATTCATAGGACGAATTAACGAGACCGCTGTACGAAACCGTGGTCCTTCATCGACCCCTGTGATCGTCGAGAGCTCGATGATGGTCCGGCACGAGTGCCCGCACTTTTTACACCGCCAAAATTAAATTAACTACCTTCAGTAGTTTTTCCGTCGTTGCAACTGGAGTTCAAAAGATTTTGTAGATTTTCATGCTGAAACATACCGTTGCGTATTCGCTCGATGTAAGATATGGTAGATGAAAAAAATTCTAGATGGTTTTCAGATTATTTGATGGTAGGGACGGAGCTTCCTCGAACGGCTCGCGGCTTTAATTTATCATTGTGCTTTTCAGCTGCCCTTAATAATTCTCTCCTTCGAACCTATTCATTTGTCACCGATGAAAAAATCGGACGGTGTTAATTGTGAATTAATTAAAGTGCAAAGTCCTTCGCCCGCCCGGAGCCTCGACGGAAAGATCGATGGGAATTTCCGGTTTGTTGGCAGTTTCAATGGCCGCCCGACTGGATAAGGTACTAATATCAGTCGATTAGCATTTTGCATTGAAAAAAAATCTCCGTCTCTGCCGCTCTCTCTAGAGGCCGAGATCCGAATTTATCGGAGCCAATGGCATTTCCTTCCAGTTCTATCGTTCGACCAACCGAGAAGGCCAACCGTCCTGTAACCCTCCCTCTCCACCTCCTCCCTCCCTTTCATACAACGCTTGAGAAAAACCCATTTAAAAGTTTGATTAAGAAACCGGCCTCGCCCATTATTCTCATGCTAATTATGCGGTTTCCGTCGGTCTCGCCTAAAAATTACGTCAGGATCGTCAACCTCGGCAAAAACCCAGGGATATTTCTCGTAACCCGATTTTTCGTAACCAATCCCCGCGAGACCAACGTTTTTATATTATAATACGTTTTCTTCCTCGAAACCCGCCCTTTCCAACCCTCACAATTTTCTCGTTATCTTTTTTCATCGTGCTGCCAAGCTTTATCTAAATTCGTCCTTTTTTCACCACGGAGAAAGCTAGGTTTTTCTGTAAAAAAAAGAATTTCAAAAAAATATATACCTTATATCGTAACGACCAATTTTCCATCTACCATTTTTTCCAAATATTTTCACAATTCATTCATTTATATTTTCGAAGCAGTCTCATTTTTTCAATCGAATGAGAGATCAGTCTCGAAAAACAGAACGCCAAAAAAAATTCCGTATTTGTAATGACATGAATTTTTTTTTATAATAGTAAATGTTCCTTTAACCGGAATTTTTTGCGATTTTTTTAAAGCGGTTACCGCTGCTCGAGTATAATTTCCGTTTCGTTCCCGATCGGGGATCGGCTTCCGACATTGGGTGACGCGCGGCACAGGCGCGTTTCACCCCTGCGCACACACACACACACACACACACACACACACACACCCCCGTACACACTCCGTCAGATTCAATGGCGGGTGGGTTGGATAAACTTTGAAATCCTCCTTCAACCGCCGACAGCTCACGGCTGAGTCGTGGCATCGTGGGCGAGCCCCCCGTCGAGCGAGCCAGAAATCATATGCACCACTTCGCAACTGAGATCCACATTTCCTGTTCCATGCTCGGCCGTACATCGAGAACGTGTTCCGGAAAAGACTCTCGTCCTTGAAGGGTTTTTTTTTATTTATTTTTTTATTTTTTTTTGCATAAGGGCTGTCGTTGTAAATCCGCGAGCAAGATATCGTCGACGTTGTCAACGTTTTCGGATATGAGAGGACTCTCTGGAACCGTAGAATGCTGCAATCCTTCCTGGGAGCTGAACGCCCCAGAAAAACACTTTGAAACAAAGTTTCGCTAATCGTCATCGAAAAATCATTGAAATAATCAAGTTTTGAGCCTCCAGTGTCTCGTTTTGCCCCGCTGGCCGATTTTGCCCCGTCCTCGCCTACCAGTCAGGAGAAGCGGGATGAGAAAAGAATAATATTTCCGTCGAGACGCTCGTACGCGCCGCAGGCGTCGACCAGACTTGGCTGACACACCGACACAACGCAAAACCGTGAACTCCATCGTCCGGAATTGATGAAACCGAGAATATGTATGCGTGGCTTCGTCGAGCCGGTCGCATCCTCGACGACGACGTCGACGCAGCTCGGAATACCATTAGCCGGATAATGGGACGGCAATTAACGGTGTGGCGTGCATAAATCTTCCCGTGAAAGGAGCAGGATGCCCCGTATTTAAATAAATAAGTGGCGTGCATTGTCCAATCCCCGATCCCCTCCCGGCCGCCATCGCCCCTTCTCGGCAACGTCCAGGAACGCGAAGAAGCCGCGAGCTACTCGGACAGGCGTCATCGTCGGCGGCTGCCGAGGTGTCGCCACGGAGTTACCTTTTTTTTTTTTGTGGCAAGAAGTCGAGTAAAAAGAATGTTAACCAGCTCCAGAGCCGCATCGAAAGGGAGTCACCGTGTCGCGTTGCGTATGCGCCACGATGATGACTAGACCAGAGAATAAGCTAAAAAAAACTAAAGAACGAAATTTAAAAAAAAAAATGTTCTTCTCGTCTGTGATGGTTTACGAAATTCACCCGACAACATCGACTTTCAGCTTCGATGAGGAAACGTCGTGAATATTTCAATTTTTTTCCTCAAACATCCCTCTTTTCTTTTTACCGAATGAATCTTCGGTCGTAGCGTTAAAAAAAAGAAACACCGATTCGAAAAAAAATGTGCGGATAACGACTTCGGAAGCTCAACATTGATTCCTTTCCATACAAAGTATAAAGACACGCGGGTTCGACCGGTAGAAGAGCCGAGGAATAAAAATCGAATATAAAACAGCTAACGCTCAACGACGAATTCGGGGGAATCCGTCGTCTCTCAAACATCCAGTAATAGTACATGCACCACCCCCACCTCCTTCCCGAAAAAATGAGAAATGTATAAAAATACAAAATCCGTCGGTCAAGCTCGGAGAATCCTGATAAATGGAAGTTTAACGTTCCTCGAAAAATCAGCCTGGCGGAACGTTGAGCCCGGACGTCTCTTCTGGTCAAAGGGTGCTCAGGACCAGCGATTCAGGCTCTCCGATCTCCCGCGGATCGAGGGACAAAAAATTACCATGACCGGTGACAAGAAATTTTCCGGAAGGATTATTCATTTATTTTATTCCGATCGGCGCCCGTCACTGGATTTTCCTCGCTACGAAGCAAAGTCTCGTCGCATCTGGAAAAAAGATTTATCAATGTGAAGTAAACTCGGGTTAATTTATTGGAGTATGAATTTTTGTTGTTGCTTTTCTCGTTTCAAAGATGACTCTCGTGCTCGGACTCTCGGTGGAGAGTTCAGTCCGATCAACCCGATCCAGCGAATACTGGAGCGGGCTGGTCGAGAGGATGACGATAGCCAGGACGGTTCATCCCCTGTTGCGAGGTCCGCAATCAATAAGACATTCGTGACGCGACGGTTATGTTTGATGGGGGCCGACACGAGCGGCGAGAGTGAACCGGACGAGGTCCGTATTGGGGGCCAATGTCGACGGCGAGCCAGCGTCAGAATGCCCCATGAATATCTTTCGATAGATTGCACACACATCGACCCCGCGGGCGCGCGTGATTCGCGCGAGGCAAGGCGACACACACGGAGCAGCCCCGGCGCCCGTCCGGAGGGTTCGACGATGCGCGAGGACGTACGGAACTCGGCTTCTGTATGTGCTCGGTGTGCAGTCACGCGTCGTTCGCAACGCGCCACTGTGGTTATGGAGTCTCGATACGCCTCGCACGAGATCGAGCCCACGGCCGGGGTGAGAGATGAGTCAAAACTATCGCCAAGGGAGAAAACGGAAAATAACGCCGCGAAGCGAAAAACGATATATTGAGCATTTCTTATTTTGAAGAAAAAAAAAAAACAAACAAAAAAATCCTCCATCCCGAGAAAACTATAGAAACGATATTGAGACACTCTACACTGTGGCGCCGTGATATTCAACGGAAAGGGTATGAGCGAATCTAGCGTATCGGACGAAACCGATGCGAGCGGGCGACACGTGCGAACGACCATAACCCGTCAGCGCCGCTACAGTAATCATGAGGAAACTCGTATCCATTATAATCATCGTTAACATCGTTATAATCATCGTCATCCCGTTTCACCACCGATCGTAACAATAATCGTTATCTGGCTCCTGTTCTCCTCGCCCTCGACGTAAGCCTTATCTTCGCATCCGAGAACGGAACGATGTGCATGTACACGCGGGGTGGGTTTGTGGCTTCGAGGAATCTCGGCCCGCTGGCTTTCGGCATGATCGTCTCACTTTCCCGTCTACTTGTCCAATATAGCGGTGACAAGCGTTCCAGGCACGTTCCAATGGCCGGCTCATTGTTGCTCGGTACCTTCATGACAACGCATGAGAATAAGACAATCGTCGCTCCAATGTTCCAGACGTTATCTCGAACACGCATGAAACTACACCGGAAACCTCCGTAAACGATACTTTATTTTTATCGTATTGTTTTTTTTTTTTTTTTTTTTTACCTAAAACAATCAAATCGAATAGTTTTCCTTATAAATAGCTTGCCATTTTTCCACTGGGCTCGATGCATCGAATCCCATCGGGCCCTTCGAAACAATTCTCGAAAAATTCTCGCGGGACCCGTGAAAATTCTTCGCGAAGTCCCTAGCTGACATCCAAGAGCTAGCGCAAGTTACATCGCTCTGTGGACAGGCTCGGCATTTGATATAATACTCGAGGCTGCGCGCCTCATTGTGTCCCACTTGACTTTGTTGTCCGTCGGTGCGGTGGTGAAGCGCAGAACGGAGCCGGTCGACCTACGAGGATGACGATGGGAACGAATGAAGCTCCAAAGAAAAACACTGGACAAAACACGGGTTGGGTCGTCCCCATTGTGATCTTTTCTTTCTAGCTTCTTCGTGTGTTTTTTTTTTCCTTTTTTTTTCCGACCAAACGACATTGCTTTGTTCGGTTAATTATTCGTTTTGTCGCCTCGAACAGCGGCAATGTTTCCGAAACGGGTGCTCCGTGCTCGTCCCGAAGCTCGCGGGCACCCCACCGTTGGCGCCGGGCCGCACATTGACGATTCGATAAAGGGACCACTGGAACGGGCGAGCCTGCCGATTGCTTTTGCCACGACCCAACGATTGTATTTTGTTTCCTCGTTGAGCTCTTTAATGCCGTTGGGGTAGGTTGCGGCCTTTCTAATGTATACCGTATATATTATGTACCTTTTGAGTGACTCCGAGAGCGAATCATAGCGCTGGCCGGTGGTGTATCGATACGGCGAGCCCCTCTTCATTGCGGGGCCCCCTTCGGTGCCTGGGAGCCCCGATAACTCGATCACGAGACAACAAAGCGAAACGAGAGAAAACCGAAAGAGAGAGCAGTCAAACGATCCACGGAGAATTTACTCGATAAAGTGCCGTGGTTGACGCGAAACTCGCGGCTGTGATTATTGCCCGAGGAAACCCGACATCGTTGCTTATAACGCCTTTATGATTAATCTATGATCGGTAATCAAAGAAAACAGATTGTGAAAAAAGACAAGATTTTGACAGCGAAAATTGAATTTCTCTGTGGGAAATGTCATCGGTGAGCCTAATAGATAGACGAAAGGGGTGGAAAAGGCGAATACGTGACGAACGGCGATGTTTTTTGGGGCTGCGACCGAGGGGACCCCCAAGACGCTCCATCTCCGCTATAAATACTCCAGAGTATATAGATTCATCGGATGGCCCTAGGGTCGATGGTTAGCGAGTGAGAAGCCTCGTGGCGAAGAACCGCGTTGCTAATCCGGCGCATAGTTTATACGTCATTAAACCTGGCAGTGAGGGAGTCATGACGTGGAAGGCAAGGGAGGGTTGCGTGTGTGTCGAAGGGGCCGGTGGGGTTAGCACGCGCGGAATCCGCGGACGTCACGACGTATATTGGCGATCCTTGGTGGGGTGTCTGGCTGCAACCCTCCCGGTCGCTGTCACGTCGAATCATCCCCGGGAGATATGACATCGGGCTTCGGCGATGGCGTTCGACGGAGAAAGAGAGCTCGTATGGCCGAGGAGGGGCGAAGCGTGCGGTCGAGGAACAGCGACCGACCCCGAAATCGAGATTAAATGCCGCGAGAAGAAAAGTCCCGGATCCCCTTCGTTCGGTATCGCTGGATTCGTCAGTCAAATATCTGTCTCGAAGCGACTCCGTGGCCTCGAAGAGACTCGTCCACTCCACCCTGCCGTCGATGAACTCAACTCCGAACGTAGATTGGCTTTGTGGCTGAAGTTCTCGTTGCCACTGAGAAACGGAAACCAATCTCGTACCACCGAATGACTGGGAAATTATATTCTTCGTAATCCGACGGAGAATCACTAAGGAGGTTTCCAACACCAGCGATAAGAAAACATCACAAGCACCGCCGGCAATCAGACTCCGAGCTTACCGCAAAGATCATTCGATTCGCGAACCGTCGAATCGTCGTCTCTGCCGGAGCGCTTTAAGTTCTCGCAGCCTCTCGCCCTGGTAGACGCCAGTCGAGCTTCGTCGGCACAGTGCCACGAGAACGGCGGAGGAGAGAGGCGAGACTGAGACGGCGACCCAGCGAGGAAAGCCGTGCAAAGGGCATCATTCTAATTGCCCCGGACTTCCTTTCATCCCCTTTGTGCGAGGCCCGGGTAGCGCGGCGTTTTCTCGTCCACCCTCACTCCCGGCACGGTCCCCAACGCTCCTAAGTCATTTCTGCGATTAATTTTTCCTTCCAATTTGCACGCGGCAGTAATTAAGGAGCGACGATGGAGGGCAAGGGAGAAGGAGCCGCCTCGGTACATCATCCGAGCGACCGGCCCGAGAGAGGGCGAGCCGACTCTCGCTGTACACTCACCCAACCCGGGTTCCCTCATTCGCGCGGGATTCAACGTTTCCTTCGAAACAATGGCGGACGCGCTTATATCCACCGCTCGGACGGGGAGAACCCTCGACCCCCCGGTAAACTATCCGTTCCGCCATTGTTGCCCAAACTTGCGGCTCTGATTCTCCATCCGCTTGAATATTAAAATTGATCACCCAAACCATCGGAATCTGGGGCAAATTGCGCTTCCTCTTTCTCCGATTGGGTGGTCCATTCCGTTTGAAACAGGGACGGTCGGCTTGCTCCTTCGTACGCGCAGGCGTCGACCAATGTCGTCTTCGTCACGTGACCATCGACGATCCTGGCGGACGGCGAAGCCCCGTTCCGGTCCGATTGGCTAAAAGCTCCTTAGCGCGATCTCGCTGGCATCCGAACTTGGAACGCGTACCGACGTTGCGCGGACGTCGCAGCCCGGATACTTCGAGCGACGGAGAGGGTGACGGGGCGGCCGACTCGGCCATGCGGAAAAAAAAAAACGGAAGAGAAGAGCGACCGGCGGGGGGAGAGTTCCGGGTGGAAGAGTGCAAAAGGGATGACGAGCGAGAACGAAGTTGAAGCGCGCGGCGAAGAAAAGGGGTAAATCAACCCTCGCGACTATCAACCGGGGAGGAAAGAAGGGGATGTAGAAGGAGGTTGAGCGACTATTCGCGCGCATCGTCACGAGCTTCATTTCACCGTTTAGAAGAGGTTGAAGGACTCTTTCCTACCCCCGCAGCTTCGGTAAGAAAGAACGCGATGGAAAATCCGTGCGGAGTATGATGTAACCGAATGGTCGAACAAAGACGGGGAAAAAAAGCGAAAACAAGACGAGGGAAAGGCCGACGCTCACGAAAGGTATGTATAGATGAGACAACGATAGCGCGCGTCTGTGGGGAGGTGGACGAGGAGACGCGGAGCACAGTGGCTGCCCTTCGAGGTGTTTAATAAAGATAATGCCCGAGATAGGATGAGTTCGTGGGGGCTGCGAGGGGGAGTTGAAAAATACTTTGGGGAGGGGGGCGCAACGCCGGGTCGGGACTTCGCTCATTCAGACCGCTCTCCGGCTTGGCTCGTTCGTGAGTTATTCCTCGTGAATGCCCTGAATGCCATTCTGTGTGCACTTTTCCTCTTTCCTCCTACTCTGCGACTGGGACGTTCTCGGGCGCACACCCGTTCTCGGATCCGCGAATGCACACGTTAAATGTATTTTGCAATGCTCGCGATGCTGATGCGACCCCAGACCTTGCAATATCGGTCCTGGATTTTTGAGTCATTGCCCGACGAGATGAGAACGTCTGGCCGAATATCACTCGCAAACTGCTCCTCATTGATCCTTAATTTTTCTATTTTTTGTTTGTTTGTTTTTCAACCAGATGGATATATTGTGCGATGTTTCAACGGGATCGAAGCAACGTATTCAGCCTTTCCCATTGGTTATTCCATCGAGACTTCGAGAAAAAGATTTAGAAGAGCCGGAGAATAAACTTTTTTCGAACATCCAAGGCCGAATTCCTGGACGCGTCTGTCTTCACCTCGGGATGGGAACGGAGTCGAGGTAAGGAAAATAGAACGTTCGGATTGGCAAATGATAATTGTCCGGTGGCGCATCAGCGGAACTTAACAATTGCTCGCGACTCACGGTTAACCATCGAAGTGCAAGAGTCAGTGGAGAGTTTTCCCTCGGAGCCCGATGCTGAGAAGTCCGCTCACTACACAGTGCCACTTCCGTAAACGTTGCTGAAACTCGGTGCAGCGCGCGACTGTGTGAATGTGTGGGTGTGCGTGGCGGTGTATGCGCACGGGGGCGTTGCTTCGGCTTCCGGGCCAGGAGAGCCTGCGAAACGTTGAATCGAAAACCGTAAGTCCGTAGGAGAAGGGCAATAATGGATGGCACAATGGAGCACGCGAGCTTTTCAGGGTGCATCCTAGAAAGGGGCCACACGGACGGCAGACGGAGTATCAACGGCGGCGGCGGCAGCGGCAGCGGCAGCGGCATCGGTAGAAACGAGTAACGTTGGTTTAGATATTCGCGAAGGTTGTTGCGGAGGTAGAGGAGAGTCGGACGAGGCGGCTCATCAACTAATGGCCCGCACCGGAACGAAACTACTGCCGGTGAAGGCATCCGCACACTCGCTACCGAATCAGCCACCGGCTACGAGCTCGTCGTTGTACTTGGAGTTTCACCTACACCTCGTTCCCTCCGCTTCTCGTACAATTTCACATCCCGATACCGGTCTACGCGCGGAGCACGCTCCATACAGGCCATTCTCGCCAAAGTCCCCGCTAAACATTTCATTTTTTTTTTTTTTTTTTTTTTTTTTTTTCACTATTCGCTCGACCGAGATTATTTATTTTACCCGGTCAGAGAACGGATGTTAAATGAAACAAAATGATCTACCCGGGTACATAGTTGTCCGGTGACTTTTATCGTCAATCGGATAATTGAAAATTGAGGATATTCTCGAAGGCGACGGCAATACACACCGGAGGGTTCCACCAAAAATGCGAAAATTGCTCGTGGCATCGGAGAAAAATCGAGGGGGACAGAGAGAGAAAGACGAGTAATAAAGACAGTTATAGAATGACACGCCAAAGGGATGGGAAAGATTGTTGTCGGAATGGCTCAAAAGTGCGCGCGAAGAATCTCCCTCCCTCTTTCTCCGTCCGTCTCTGCCGAAGGGTGAAACGGAAGGAAGGATTCGCGCATAAATCCACCCGAAGCCCGTGAAAAGCTACCCGCGTGAGCCTCCCCGAACGGGCGGACCATGAATATTGATCATTTCCATTCTTCCCTCCTCACAGACGAGACTCGAACCAACGGTGAGGGTTTCGCTCGCAGCCCGTCAACTCGCCGACCCAGGCCGGGCCGGGCGGACGAAAAACCTCCCCTTTGCCACCCTCGTGCCAACCCCCGTTGAGTCGAATATCCACGAATCGCTCGGACGCTCCGAGTTGGGAAATACTCCGGTTTGACCCGAGTCGGCGACGCCGGGACTGCGGGACGAGACGAAGAATGTATTCTGTTTATGCCTATCTTGAGGCGATCTAGTTATGCGAGGCACGAACCACTCGTCGGTGTCCTGCGCTTGAAAGACCCGGAGGCACTCGATCGGCGAAACCCTCGAGCAATCTCGTCGGCCTTGCGCGGTGTACGACGAGAAGTTTGCTCCGAGCGCGAAACCAAGATTGCCAGAGATTTGTACCCTTTGGGTTCTCGGGAAGTGGGCGAGTGAACGCGTGTGTGGCTGTGTGTGTGTGTGTGTGTTTTTTTTTTTTTTGCAGAAAGAAAAATCCTACAACTAGACGAAACGAATATGAGCCGAAGTAAATTGTAGACGAAATAATTGATGGATGGAATAACCAGTAGATAGAGTAAATGATAGACGGACCAAACGGCAGATCGGATAAATAGCAGCCTGATAAAATATTCGATGCACTAAATCGCACGGAAAATAAGTAGAAGCCGCAAAATAATGCACAAAAAAAAATAGAATACGATACATCACATTGTATTACCATCCCTCGACAAAGTGGCCCCACACAAGGAATCCTATCGGACACCGGTCTCGCCGCCGCATCGCTCCCAACATATCAACCCCTTTGAGAACTGATCAACGAACTTAGCCTCTACGAATAGTCCTTCCTACCCCTTTACCTACCTCCCACCGATCGACCGAGACGAATCGACTCCAAAACACACCCGTCCTCGAACCACCCTCAAAGCCCAAGTCAGCCGAAAAGCCGCGCACATCGTACGAATATCTGCATCCGCAATCGCATCCCTTGCTCATTCTCATCCTCATCGAATCCCCTCCCATTTTGTTTGCCCATTTTTCATTTTCTCTTTTTTCCCCGCCCGCACTATCTCCACCCAGCGCCGCTCTACCGCTTCCGGTATCGATGCATCGGGTGCCGTTTCTGCGGGGAAAACGTTGCGCGCTCGGAACGACGAGGCTCCGGAGACGGGCTTTGTTTCGCGGATATGTACGGATGTATTCCCCCCGTCATTCCCCTGCCCCTCGCTCTTCCCATCGCGAGGGTCCTCTCCAGCTCAGTCTCCGCTTCGTCTCTGCTCGCGTCCGTGCGCGAACACACCGAGAACCGCGCGTTGAACGCCGCGCCGATATCGGTTGCTCGGATCCGTAAAGGCGCGACTCCCGTGCGCGATAGCGGAACTTACGCTCTCAGTGAATCGGGCTGCCGACATACGCACCGTGGAGCCGCGGCAATTCGCGCACGGACAAAAGGGGAAGAACTCCTCACTCCTCGATCGGGCCGATTCCTCTTTTCCACACATTCGAGCCGTCCGTCCGGCTGTCCGGCCGTTCTACGGCCGGGGTGGCTCGAATATATAATAGAAAAAAAAACTTTTTAAAAATTCGTTTTTCCATGGGGCGTTTCGGAGCGAAGCCCGAGTCGACGAGGCGAGGATTTTTTTTTTAGGGGGTTGTCGGCGAGGGTTTTCGGAGCATCGTACAGATTTTTTTTCAGTCCACTCGTGATTTTTTTTTCTGTCAGGGGGTCAGGGGAAATGAGGGTTTTCGTTTGGAGATTTGAAAAAAAAAGATTTTAGGATTTTTGAGTGATCATATGATAACTGGATTAATGTGCAATTTTATTTCTCAGATCTATACCAGATTTTTCAGTGGTCATAAATTTCTCAAATATCAATGAATTCCGATCTTTCCGAAGCTGATCTGAGAACCGGAAAGCCCGAATGACAACCGATATAATTCTGATCACGCAGTAAATATTGAGATATTTACTTTCATTTACAAAATCGACAGAAATTTTTTTACATAAAAAAAATTCTTTCCCAGGTGGTTTTCCTATGACAAAGAAATTATATTCGTATAAAAAAAATATACAGAACGAACGAACGTAATGTAATGTGTGTTGCCGATTCGACGTGAAACGCCCCATACGGAGACATGCGCGTATAGATAATAAAAAAAAACGACAGCGAAAACAAGCATCGGTCGTTGCAGGACGCGTGCGGCAACCGCGAGTATGGGGAAGACGAGATTAAAAAAAAGTTGAAGGTTTTTCGCGCGCGAGTAGCGCGCTCGTTATTTATCGACTTTCTCGCTCGCGCTCGCCGTTTCACGCCTCCGCTTCGAGCATCGGCTTCAGTCTCTGGCGATGCCGACAACGCCGCGGCGTTCCGCTGACAGAAAGCATTATTTACGCGTTTCGCGAGCGCTAACTATTAAACCGATTCGATATAGGCCGGGTGGGTGAGCTTCGCTGAGAGAACTCAATGAATTTCGCGGCGAGAAACTCGGCTTGGCCGAGGCTGAGAGAAAGCGAGGGTGGGTGGCTTTGAATCACGTGATTCGATAGGTTTATCATCGCGAAGTTTGAGGATAAACGATGAAAATTTATTGTTCGAACATTCTATGAATATTGGTTTTTTATTTTAATTTTAATTTTTTTCTTACGAGTTGAACTGCAGGTTCGTTGGGTCATTGAGAAATGATGGTATCTCGAAAAAAAACATCGAGATACGATAATATCTGAAGTTTCGAGGGCGGACGTTCGGACGACACGAGGGCATGGCCGATAAGTAAGGAGCACTTTATATTAGGTATTTGAAAGCGAGATACTCGGCATGTGCAGCGAGGACTACCGTAGAGTCGGGGAGAAGCTCGCGTCACGGGCTTCGTGAAAACACGTCGGCCTTCATCTAATAATGGGAACGTAGACGTGCGAGAAGCGAAAGCGCGGAGTGAGTCTGTGTTCCCAGTGCGTCGTCGTCGGGATTTCATTTCCTTTTCCTGGCTGCTGCTGGCTTCGAGAAGCAGCGTCAGGATCGATCCTTCTGCCCGTCCAGTCCCTTCGTTCGTTTCTCTCCGCTCCGAGACACTCCGACTCTCCATTCACCCAGGAGAGACTCCTCTGTATTATACACACCGAAACAGGAAATCTGTTTCGACAGACAGTTCTGTTTACTTTAAATAAACAGGAAATTATAATCATCCTTGTCCCAACGTTGCCCTCACCACCCAATTTATTCCAAATACTTCTCATTGATATCGCCCTTTGAATTAATAACAAAATCAATTGTTTTCTTTTCTCATAAAACATTATTTATGATTTATTATTTATTATTATCAGAGCGGAAAAGTCACAAAAATAAATAATTAAAAATGTATTCGTAGAATATATATTGTTTTTTTTTTCTGTCCACGAAACGTAAGATGCGGTGAAGCGTGGAAGGAAAGGCGCCGTAGAGCGTAGGAGTCGGATTTCACGTCGTGGGCAGCGAGCTATATGCGATCCTCCCACGCACGTATTGGCGCATGCGCCGGGCCTCCCTTGAAACAATGCGCCGACCAATCTGGCAAGACAAAGAGTCTCGCAGCTGATTGGTCCGCAACCGGGAGCCAATCTTTGGTCCCTCGTACAAGCCGGTAACACCGTACGGGACTCCCTGGTATTCTCACCGTGTGCGAGATCTCTGCCGTATCTGACCCTTTAGCCCGTTTATTTCTTCTTTTTATTTTTATCCTTCCGCACGTCTTCCCTCTTGCAGCTGAATTTTTCACCGCCCCAGAGAAAACACTGGATGGATGGACGAAACGCTTTTTTTTTCGGTTCTCTTCCACGAGAGAAAAGAACGGAAAGGGAAAAGTGAGAGATACACAGAAAGAGAAGCAATCGATACCATCGTGTCTCCCTTTCCGTGTCGATCTCTATCTGTCTGTCGTTTTTTTTTTTTTTTTTTTTTTTCTTCGTCGCTCTCTCCTCGTCCCACTCGGTGGACGATGAATTTCAATTTCTACCCTCTGTGCCACTACGATACTCGTGGCGGAGCCAACGTATTCGATTCGTCGCGGGAAATTATTGTACGCGTAATATAAACAGAAAAACGTCGATGGTCATCGTCTTGCGCGGGCGCGTTCGCCGAGAAGACGAAGAGAAACGGTCGCGACGAATTTTCTATCGCACGAGTATTTTTCGAATTATTTAAATTTTTACTGTATTCAAAAAAATTGAAGAGTCTTTGGAATTATCAGGGATTTCGGGATTCCGGAGTGTTCGTCGCTGTAAAATTTCATAGAGAAATAAAAAGGCTGGCGCGCATAGAGTCGCGCAATAATCCCCTAAGCACGATCGTCCGTGGGAGTTCCCCCGGTCGATGCTGCGCTCGCCACGGTGTTCCCTACGGTAATGGTCGTGCCGGAAGCGAGATGACGCGTGACCCCAGACGGATGCATTAGACGCACTTCCGGCGGTGCGACGCCCGCACGGCGCCCTCGTTCGTCCGTGAAACTCAACCGGCCATCCCGCCCATTACGAATCGTCGAGTGTAATCCCCGAGCTCCGCCGGAGTACGGCGAATCCACGCGATATTCCTCAATTTATATAAGTGAATGCGTTCTATGAAAATTCCCGAAAAATTCACCGGAGGCTGAGCCCTAATTTTTAGTCGCCGGCAGACAAGTTCCTCGCCAATGGATCGGTAGGTTCGGCAACACAAACTTTTTTTGCTCCCGCTTGCCACGCCACTTTTTCTCGGGCTGCGAATATTTCGCTCCGAGGCACGAAAAAGTTGTGCCAATTAGCGGCCAACGGGAAGTCTTCGCGCGACGTTGACAACCTTCTTAGCGCGCAAATCTTCATTTTGTTCATCGTCGTTGGCACAATACACCGCGTAGCCAATTTAATCAGCTTCAGCGAGCACGAAAAGACGCCCCGTCTCCTTTCTCGTCATCGGTGTTGCCCGCAGCAGCCGGGGCGAGATGAAAGACGAGGAAGAACGAACGAAAAAAGAAAAAGCCACTAAACTGGTCACCGAGGACTGTTCGAACAGATAAATCGATAATCGGTACCCGCGGGAGCGGTTTTTCGGCGAGGCTTACGGCCGAAACCGACGGGAGCTTCGAAGCGACCCGCTCCTCGACTCTTCGCTCATCCGGGCCCGTTCGCTTATTAGCGAAATCCCCCGACGCAGAGGGAAAGCTCCGAGACCGAGGAGGACGACGAAGGAGCGACGACGACCGACGGAGATGGGAATCGCGCTGTTCGAACCGCGGGGGGGGGGGGGGGGGGGAGCGACTTCAAAAAGACCGCCGATCGGACCCCGGCAGCCGCGCGCCATTGTCGGCCAACTTTGTACCATCGCTCGGCGCAAGAAACAAACCTTTTTCATCGAGGTGGAAAAAAAGGCGGGAGCGAAAGAAAAACTTTTGGCGAGAGTATTGGTGTTTGGATCTGTTGAATCAGGATGAAGGAGGAGAGTTGCGAGGAGCGCCGCCACGAGTCCCTTCGAGTCTCCTAATTGCCGTGTAAACGAACCATCGACACCGTCATCAACGGCGGATTATTCGATCGTCACGATTGATAACAAAAAACGATGCCGAAGTAACTTACATCCGAAAAATGAATTAGTTTTTGCCACACGGATTTTTCCATTCGCGCTTACACTGCCGTGTAAGACGTCGATCGTCGCTGGATCGGAATAATCGAACCTCCTCACGCTTTACAATTTAACGCGTCGAAAAAAGGTAAAGAAGGCTCCGTACAAAAGGGGGGGTGGGCCTCGATGGTTCAAAAGTCAGAAATCAAACCATACATGTTTTACCGTGTAAAACGCTCTTCACTCGTCAAAAGCTCCGCTCCTTCGCCTCACCGATTAATACCTCGCCTATGTTCCCAATGAAAACCGCTCGAGACTCATCGGCCCGGCAATGCGATGCCTCTCACAATGAGCACTACTTCGCTCTCTTTGTACTTCCCTGAATGAGAAACTCCCCGCGATTCGGTCTTCCATCTTCAACTTCACCATCAGCTAATTTAATCAAAAGCTTTTTCTTTAAGCTTACGGTACGCTTCGTCTATCGCATTTGCACTTCTTTCTTCGCTCGACAGCCGTTGTGACTCTCCAGCAACGGGCGTGTCGTTGTCTTTTATCCGTTTACAACCACCTTCGACCTGTACAGAGCATTGTCTTCGGCTTCACTGAATCGAGGCGATTTAACAACGCCGATGACAATTTTTTTGTGTTTTTTTTTTTTTTTTTTTTTTTTTTTTCATAAAAATATTGTGGATCTGTTGTTTAGCCTGAACTCAAGAATATTTATTTGTAATTAATCGAGATATTTATTTTTCTCGCCGGGTGGAACTCGCATCGAGATGTTCGAAGGTTGCGTCGGGATTTTAAGCATTTAATCGCGAACGTGCGATAACAATAGCGTGGCTCCTTGGCGGCACATCGCCATTACAATGGCCACTGGAGCCCGCAAGATTACCGTGTACATTGGTAGTTGCGATTACGAGGCTGGAGCCAGAGAAAACGCGAAAAATAAATGGTCCCTCGGCGCTGAAATAGCGAGAAATGCTGAAAATCCGCGTGAATGCGGCTAAACGAGGCTGGTGGGAGGAGGGTGGGAGGGACCGAGGGGGCTTTAGAAGCCCCCCCCCCCCCCCCCCCCCCGTCTAATCTCCGCGACTTTGCCTCGTTAATGAGCCGAATGGTTTATTGTGGCGTTCCCCGGCCACAGGTGGAAATTAATAATGACCTCGCCGCATTACCATCGATCGGCAATAAAAAGGCGCTCGCCCACCTTTTGATATTTCGATAAATATTAGGGGCCGAGGAGGGGCTGGAATGGGGGCCAGTATTTTGGTCGATTCCTAGCGAAAATTTTCGCTGTACGAGAGTAATCGAGACGCCGAACAATGCGCCCTCGTATCGACAAAAAGGTGCCAAATTAAATGGCCCCCCTCTTTGTCGTAAGGACGGAGTGCCCTCTTTTTTTCACTAATCGAATAATGTGACGAAAATTTTTTTTCAACGTAAAGTGCACTGCGTTCGGTAACGGGCGTACAATAGTACGGGCGAGGTAGGCTGAAAAAATTAGCAGGGGGGGCAATTTTTTGGGCGATTTCTCGCGAAAAAAAAGAGAGTCATCGAGACGCGGAACAATGTGCTCTGCTATCGAAAAAATGGTGCCAAATGAGGTATCCCCCTTTTTTCTTAATGAACCGGCGCCTTTTTTTTGTCGAATTATTTGGAGAAAATTTTTCTTTCTGACGAAAAATCCATTCCGATCGGTTGCGCGAGGTATTGTGTGGGCGAGGTGGGTTAAAAATTCAGCAGGGGTTAAATGCACCGCCATAGTAGAACCTCCTCGCCACCCCCTTACGCAGTCTCGCGAGGCTCGACGGGCTCAATGCGATAAACTGCAGGCGAATGAATCAAGGAGTGGGAGAATGTGTTTCCACTAGTGTGACGAACTAAAACGTTTTCGGGAAGTATGCATAAATGCGCCTTCGGGCCCTTGAATCGTCAACGAAGATGCCGCAGTTACGAAGACGTTCACTGCGGCAGATTTTCAATCGCTCAATATTTTTTTTCTCCTTTATTATTATTTTTATTGTTATAATTTGATATAATTTACACTTTTGGCTCCGAGTGCGTGGGCAGGACTTTTCGGAATCGCGTCTCGCACAACTAATTTGTTTCTTCGGACCGTCGTGACGCTCCGCGCGCGTTCGACGGGGTCGACGCACATCCGGGGAATGTGAGCGCGAGACGAAAGTTTCGGGCACAGTGAGAGAAAGATTAACGTTGTCAAGACGTCAGGCGAGGGGGAGGAAGAGCATTAATAAACGTGATATATCAGAGAGCCCTTTGTGGAAGATCCGCGGGTGCGTCTTTCAACGACTCGTCACGGCCGGGAGTTGCACCGTTCACCCACAATATCGTACACGTACCATCCGGGAGTCACGCGAGGAAGCGCGATGTGACGCGGGCGAAGTGAAACGAAGAGCGATGTTGGAGAACGAATGGGACGATGGAAGAAAAAAATGGGGTGGACGAAGACGAATACGCACTATTGGAATCGCCGGGATCGAGCGGGACGCGTGAAAAGGCCGAAATCCTCGGGACAAATGTGACCCGCCGAGACAAAAAGTGCTACGTGCTTAGATGGAAAGTTCGAAGGGAAACGATTGCAGGGCACTCGAGATGGATGCAGTTTTCGGAGGTCATAAATTTTTTTTTTTTCAATTGGTCCGAATTTTTGGTTGGGTATCGGAGTAAAACTGCTATTGAATTCGTGCTCGGAGTGGAAATATGCGCGATTGGTTGACGACTGAGGATCATGAAAGTATTAAAGTACTTCGTTCCTGTCGTTGCATTCCAGTGACAGCTCTCGTCATTATTCTTTCGCGGGACGTGTTTGGTTTTCCCGATGGACCCGCGGCGAAAGCGAAGGAGCCCATGGGAACGCGAAGGTAGAATAAGACGACGAGATCACGAGAAAGAATTCGTGGTGAATGATAATTTAAGATGCCCCGACGATGGCTCGGCTGGTCGCGATGGTTTCGAGCTCTCCGCAAGTCGACTCCCTCCTATTTTTCACGGAGCCACAAGCGCAGCGAGATGAAAGGGTACACGAGCGATGCCTCGACGAGAAATCGTCGCATCGGGAAGACAAATGAGTCGAAGAAAAATGAAGAAATTTTCACGGAGACATTCCTTCTTCGGTAGACGAAAGAATTCCCCGAGACTCTCCACGGTTTCTTCATCGTCGCTTCATCCCTAAACTAGTCCAGTTAACTAGATTATACACTGAGAGCTCGCACTTTCATCAAGAAATAAACTTCTTCATTGGAACCTCCTCGGAACTCTGGAATTTTTTTTTTTCTTTTTCATTATTAAAACGTGGCTGTCGATTCTTCAGGACTTAAAAAAATTAGAGTTTATAGGGACTCGACCCTTCATTCAATCTACAGCCTAATCCAAAATTACCGAATATCTTTTTGAGCGCAATTTTCGTAAGTACACCTGCCGTAAGAACTTATTAGTAAAACTTGTATGAAATTGTAATTCCCTGGTCGAATTAATGGTCCCTCGGGGATCGGTCTCGTCGTGGTCCTCGACACTCTCTCTCTCTCTCTCTCTCTCGCCCTACGGCCCGATACAAGCCCCAGCTTCGTCGAGCAAAGTCCCTGACAACGACACAGTGTTTGCCGGACGGAGAGCGTGCCGCAGCTCGAACACGTGGACGACGATGACGACGTGGCGCGGGAGTGCCCGGCGAGAAGATAAACGGATTACGGCCGCTTTGTGTCAACGGTGATCCGCTTCCCTTGCACCCGAATTCAGTCCCGCGGGTTCTCTCTCAGACCTCCGCCGGATTCTCCCTCGCTCGTCCGCCCCGATGCCAACCCGCCCGGACCGTCATCAATGGGATATTACGCGCTTCGCTGCTGGTAACACCGTTGCTGGTCCCGGCTCGGCCTCGTACACTGCCAGGATGCGTTTCGACTGATAACCAATTTTCATTACTATTCATTTGGCCGGCAGCGGAGACGGGAGTTCGCTCACCCGCCGGACCGAACCGAGTCCAATCGACGAACACGCTTCCATCTTCCCCGGCGAGCGATTTCAATTTATCATTATTATTATTATTATTATTATTATTATTATTATTTGCACATCGAAGTAGATCGTGTGGGAAGGGAAAATTGTTTTTTTTTTAAATCCCGCAACACGAAATTCCGGACTTGGTCCCGGAGAAGGGGTCCGTGGGCCCGCGGATTTCTTCGCGGGTTTTGTTGATGCTTTTAATTTTCAACCAGTGGAGAGCGGGAAAAAGCGGGACCACTGAAATTCAAGCCCCACAAGTGCTTCAGTTTCAGTTCTTTTTGTGACGGGACTTTTTTTTCCACGAAGAGGAATTCGGTTTTGGGGAATTTTTTGTCGACATTGCGAGTATTTTAGTGAAAATGTCTTCGTACAAAAATTATCCGCGGCCTGAGCATAAAACATTGTTGAATTGCACAATAACGAGTAAAGATAATCGTACACTACAAAATATTTAATATAATAAATTAAACACCCTCCGCAATTTATTTTATTCGCATTTAAAGATTGTTCCGCACGGTTGAAACTCCGTTGCGAACAATCGATTCCATAGGGTTTTTTATAAACGTTTTTTTTTTTTTTTTCTCATTAAAAATAAATATTAAATCACGCTTTTTGCCCTGAAATCGTAGAAACATTCGTCCTCCCTCAATTCACTTTTTCGGCTCCCAAAATTTTTAAATATATATATATATATATTTATATATTTGTTAACATCACTTTATTAATGTATTTCGATATACGCGATATTGATACGACGGACACCCCGACGTGGCACATTGCCGAGCCACCTCGGCTCGTCCTCCCATATCGGGCATCGCTCTGTATCGAGGGAGGTCCGCGCGCACCCCGTTATTTGCATGACAACGGGTGAACGCGAGCGTGACCTACGTAGTCTCGCTAATTAGGCCGTCGGCCGGTGCGTACCAGAGATTCGCGGCCGGATCAGTGAGAATATTGCATTTTTCATGTAAACCACCCGCAGGCTCGAAGCTCGCCGATTCGTGCACGGTGCATTACACACACGTACAGTCTATGATTTTGGAGCGGGTGGGGGTAAAAGCGGAGAATACGGACCAGCCAAGTTGGCACGTGACATCACGATGGATGTAAATATAGCGTATGACGATACGCACGAAAAACTCCCGTACGAAAATATACGGCTCAAAATTAAACATACCCAACACGATGAATCGTATAGTCAAAGTAAATATTTTATTGATTCAAGATATATTCGTTGTCGGACCCCGAATGGACTTCCGCGCGAACGCACGAGGCACCGCAAAATCCGGATTTTTATCGAAGAATGAGAAGGATTCCTTGCCGACGTAATCGTCCAGAAGAATGGACTCTTCGTTGTGTTGTCCGTCATTCATGCAGCTGAGGCGATATAATCTCCCGGGACTCGCGCCCGAGGGTGGCGACAGTTGTTGAATGATCCTTAGGGATCGTGGAGAGGGGTTTGTCGATTGTGGCAAATATACTGGCTCGTTTGCCTTCGTAAATTGTCGAAGAATTTGCCACAATTCTTAGTGTCGAGTCACAACACACCGGGCCAGCATCGGCCGGCACCGGTCCCGATTCGCATTCCCACGAAAGAGCTTTTACACAACCCCAAAAATTTTCCGACTCATAGCTCGAGTGGCCAGTCTTAATCTATATTCGGGAAACAATCGAGTCGACCCCAGCAACGGAATCAAATTTTCCGTCCGTTATTTTATCTCTCCGCCCGTGGTAGTCCAAGGGTTTCTTTGGGAAGGATTTTCTCGCTGAATAATGGATCGGGGAGCCATTGTTAACCGGAGAGTCGATCAGCGGACTGCTTAATCGATAGCCGAGGCAACGCGCACCGACGTATGTTCCCGAAAAAAACGAAAAAAAAGGGGGAAAAAAAAAAACGAGAAAAAGGACTATTGAGAAGATTGCCGGAGACGATGGAAGAGCCGTTCACCCTTGCGATGTCTTACTCTGGACAGAGGCGTCGATTCAGACATTCAAAGAAATCTGCCCTCTCGTCGCGTTTGCGTCCCTCGGGTGCCCCCGGGACACACACACACACACACACACACACACACACACACACACACAGAGTAATCGACGATGAGTCGAGCGAAGCTGAGCTCACGGCTAGGGGGTGACGAGCTTCGCTGACTAGCCCCGCTGATTGCTGTTGCATCTTTGATGACCTCACCCAGACGGGCGGAGGCGCGTGTCGGGGCAGAGGGAGGAAACCTACGGGCAAACTCGAAGGGCTCCGGTGCAATGCTGTGCAAAGAGTGAAATGTCGAGATTGATATTTTAACAGACGGATTACGTAAGGAAGGGCTCGGAGCTTCCGACGAGGCAAAAGTGGCGAACGTCTCTCTTGTGTTCCGGGGATTCGAGCGCAATGTTTCCATCGACCATTGTCTCGCGGAACGTTGGTTCATCGATTGGGGCCAATATCGGCATCGTTACAAGCCCATGCGAAATAACATGTTCTCCGACACTCGCGAAATATGCTATTGGCCCTCGGCTCTTCACTCTACACGGGTTCTAAGTTTGAATCTTTGTTTCAGATCGAGGTGCAGATTGACTATCGCGAGGCTGAAACAACTCGACGGTGAGTAACGCTTTCTCAAATTTAATTCGTTGTATCGGATCCCGATGAGTTCGCGGCACATCTCCGATGGTTCCCTACGTCGACCGCGGTCCAGAGGTCCGTCCATTGATTTTCGTTCTTGGCGAGATGTTTGTGAGACGTTCATGAGGTGGTCAGTTGATTTTGTACTTTATTATCAAGCAGATATGCCTCTCTGGAATTTCGCACGCTTCAAAAGTCCCGTATATATTCCTATCCATTCTTCGAGATGAGCTCCAGATGGAGGGTATGAGATCATTAGCGAGAATCCATCACTCTCGCTGCATGATCCTCCCGCTGATCTCGCGATGACCGATCTGCTCGCCCGTAGTGTTTCTCAATTATTTCCTTGGACCATTCATTTTGTCTCACCTCTTGGGTTCGCGCACCGCGAGAACGATGCGTCCCAAAAATTCATTCATTATTCGGAACAATGTTTCACTTTTTTTTTTCCTTTCTTGTCTTATTAACGAAACAAAGTTACAAACGGCGCTGTGGCTGACTTTCCGTGTTTGAGAACCCATCGCGTTGCAGAAAACAGTCGAGGCGGCAATCAGAAACGCATTAAGTTCGAGCCGACCGCCGCGGAGGCTCGATACTCCGGCCGCCGTCCCGCTGAGATCGGAAATATGCTCTGCTTTGCCTACGTCCCCGATGCTTCTTCTCTTTCGCGGCTCGCACAATCATCGCCGTTCGGTGAAATTATATTTCCAGCGGGATCCTTGCAGTTCCCTCGGATCCATTTCCGAAACAGACCGATCGATATCCTTATAAGATATATACACTTTCTTTTAATAATAATAATGATACTGTGGAGTTTTCAATGTTTACTTCAAGCGCCGTAAGGCGAAGCAGTTTTTTTTTTCTTTCGCGTTTTCACAATATTTACATCGAAAGGCCGAAGTCATTGGAGACCGCAGTGATATTTTGCCTTTTCGCATCTCGTCTTCGGGTCGTTGACAGAACTACCATTGTCGATAACGCATAAAGAAAGATGAGAATTACGTAGAAAAATAGTGATAATAATAATTTGGAGAAAAAAAATTCGCGTCCATGGGCAGGTGAAGAAACGAAAGCCCCATCTTGTACTTCGTTTTCCGCGATCCATCAGGGTTATTAAAAATGTTCTACTCTCCGCTGAAAGATTAGTGTTCGTACATTATCCTTGAGTAATAGATACGAAGAAAACGAGTGCCAGTGAGTTCGTGCAACGGATATTATGCATGTGATAAAGAGTCCGGTGAATCGAAGACGTATACATAAAAGAAGGGACGAACGGGCTCGCGGCAAGAGAGCATGAGGTACAACGAATGCCGACGGAATTTCCACGGCTAGTGCAACAATTCAAACTCGAATAATTATTGAGACCCGAGGCCATTTCGAGCCCCTCGAAACAGCATCGAATCTCACACGATTCTTCGTCACTATCATCACCGTGACTAATTTTTTTTTCAATTTCATATCTCGGGAGAGGCCGCGATATTTTTCGGTCCCCGATAACGCTGCTGTTCTTCGGTCCGGTTTACCATCGTGAGATCCACTTCTCAACTCTTTCGCTCGCTTGTTATCCCCCCCCTCCCCCTCCCCCCTCCCCTCTACGGCCCCGACATCCACCGAAGCCCGCGCTCTGCCCGAGCCATTCAGGGCCCGCTGCTTCTCTCGTCACTCCCTCGTAATTAATCATTCCCCCCGCCCTCCCACCCTCCTTACTCACCTTCTCCCACCCACTCCCTAGCTCTCCCTTCGGCCCTCCCTACCCACTTGGGTATCTTTCGCTCACTCGCTCGGCCAGAGCCCTCCTTTTTCCTCGAGCACCTCCCCGACTCGCGCGGTCTCTCGCGGCCACCGCCGCTCCCTCCACCTCCGGCGTGGAGCGCGAGACGGGAGGACACCGACGCAGCATGGCCGCGCGAGCCCGAGAACTCGCCGTAGACGCGACGCCTTCGCGAACCGATCGCGAGCTGCGGGACGGACAGGTTAAAGATCGGGCACTAGCGGTCAGTTGAGAAAATGCATCTCTCGTTTTTTTTTTTTTTTTTGTGAATGAATTATGAATGGAAATTTCCGAATAGCTTTCTCACAAAGTCCCTTTATATAATTTTTTTCAAAAAATTCCATTTCAATTATATTAATTACAATCATTAAATGATATTAAATATTTTTACGGAGTAATCGGCAAATGACTGTGCCCGCTTTTTTTTTTTTTTTTTTTTTTAATTCAATTTCACGTGCTCTAACAATTAATTTCCATTTTCAAAACTTTTTCTGGTATCGTCAAAAAAAAAAAAAGGTGAGCCGCTTTACCGCTCACCAATTTTGTGGCTGCTCGCCCGGCACATCGTGTGCAGTTCGAGCACGCGTCCGCCTTCTTTTCCGAACTGTCTCGCATAACGATGCGCGCGCACGCACACTCACGCATCAGCGCGTCGGTGCGACGGCGAGCGGCGAACAACGTTCCCGCGTTGCCTGCCGACAGGAAACTCGAACCCGATGCCACACACGGCAAAGGCTCTCTTTGTCCAATGGTCGTTGCGTACCCACACCTCGAGGCACGGTGAGAGTGCGATGGCCGCGCTCTCGCGCAATACCAATGACGACAGGAACGTGCGCGAGATAATCATAGAGAGACGAGTGTTTTTTTTTTTTTTTTAATCATACACTGCAAAAAAAAATTACAAACTCAATTCACGATACAGGATGTTTTCATGCAAAAGTTGTTGCATTCACTTCGAAGCTTTTCCAAAATTATTCGGATCCTAAAAAATTGAGGTTCCCAATTAAAATTCTATGAATTATATCTCGGATGAAAAGTGTTGAAAAGAATTTGAGGAAAATTTAGTACTCGTTTTTCGACGAGTACTCACGTATGAAAAATTATGGCGACAGTCCGAGATGTTATGGTCAGATGTTAATCGAGTTCGTCTTGAAATGGCTCTCGTTAATCTTTTCAAATCAATAATTCAGGTGAAAAATTCTTTGCGACTAAAAAAATTATGAACGCTCCCCTTATTTCGGTATTTATTCCAGCGACGAAGTTTATCTATCAAAAGTCGCGTCATTCTTCAAACGCAACTTTAGAGACGCGACTCCGTAGATTTTGAATACATTTTTTTTTCTATTTTAATTCCCAAGAACCTGCTGCCCTCTCGCCGGTAATCGCAGCACTATTCCGTCCAAACGTTTTAATGAATCCGTCAACGACGTCGCAGCCAGGAGAGAAAAGACGGAAACACCGCCGGCGTCAGCGAGATTTTTTTTTACCTTGCAATGCACCGCATGCGGACCATAATCTTGCGAGCCGCGGGCGAAAAGAAGTCGCACGAACTCTCTTCCGGCTCGTTCGGATGAAGGAAAGATGAAAAAAAAATCAGGAAAAAAAAAAAGAAAAATTAGAACGAAAGAAAATGCGCAGAAAAAGAACCCCCGAGAGATGCGAACTGGAAGTTTCTTCATCGCGAGAGCTTCGGGAGAAAAAAATTAATTTCTCACCGTGGTTCCGTCGTCAGCTTTTTTTTTGCATTTTATTTATCGTAGATAAGACAGCTTGGCCTAGAGCTCTTCACGGTCGACTGTATACACCGAAAAAAAAAAAAAAAAAACAAATGAATATTTACGACTCGGAATACGTCGTCGAGAGCAATAAAAGTACTGGACGAGTGTTCGAATACCGGCCAAATATTTAAATAGCCGAAACATAACGTGTACTGAAATACGGGCCAGTTCCGATATTCGGAAAATCCTGTAGCAGCGTCGACGTAATTCTGGGATATCGCGCATTCGGAAGTGCGAGTAGACGATTTCGCGAAGCAAAAAAGAACGAGCCCGAATCGGGCGTCTCACAGTTCTGCCGAAGTGCGAAGAACAGTGACGCGAGGAAGCCGAGGGAGAAGGAAATATCGCGGAGGAAAAGAAGAGACCAGCAGCGAGAGAGCGTCACGGAGATGATGGTCGGCCGGTCCATTCAAAGTTCCCAGGAGGCAACAAAGGGCCAGCAACGAGCTGATCAAATTATCCAATTCATTTGGATTGGCGAGTCGTGTACATCGAGCGAGAGAATAAGTGCTCGCCGTTACCGTGAGGACCCACTCGAGAAACGAGAAGCCGGAGAGAGCGACACCGAGCTCCGGCGAACCGTCGTGGCCCGGACCGTCGAGCTATTCGGCCAAATTTATGCGCGTCTCTTACGCGAAATCTTCCAGGGCAGGTAAAAAAAAAAAATGTCAACGACTCGGATTTCCATAAATTAAAAATTAAAAAATTTTAACGATTCGAACGAGTTTCGTGAAATTTTTATGCTATCATCGGATGATACACAAACAGTCGGTGGCAAAAATTCCATGAAATCGGGGCGTTAAAAAAAATCGCAAGCAGAGAGTTGAACAAAAAAAAAAGGTAATAAAAGAGAAAGAAAGGAGTCCGGAAGAGAGGGAGAACGACATCCGGAGGATGGATATACAAACGGTCCTGTGCTCGAGGCCCCTCCGGTTGGTTTCGCGCACACTCGCGGGCATCCGCGCCCGTGAAAAATCAGTGCGGTTCATTAAATCCAAGAGAATGCCAGACCACTGCCACGGGGGGGGGGGGGGGGGGCTCTTCTGGGTTGTTCGCCCTCTCGCGCCTCTCCGCCAGCCGTTTCTGGTAAATATTTATGAACGCGGAAAAGCGCGAAGCCGCCGCAGCGGAGTAAATGGAAAGGGGTGGAGGAGAGTCGATACGACGGGGTTGATGAAGAGCGTTAACTGAGGGGTCCGCGGAGCATTTTCCGGAAGCTCCGTGCCCTCGGAAAGACTCGTGGAAGGCTCCGGTATTTTTCATTGCAAACACATGCGCAAACCCGATCGAACACTTTTTTGCACAATATTTTAACAAAAAACGTTGAAAAAGGATCGATCAGGATTCCGAATTTTTTTTTATAGTCCATAGAATTTTTGATATGATGCAAGAAAATAATATTTTTGTTCGGCGAACGGTATTTCAAAATCGCATAGCGCCGAGGAGTCAATCGGCATCGGTCTTCGCCGCAAGAGGGTGCGAACAGAGCCGCTGAGGATTGTGTATATCGAATCGAATGCCGGGGTCGACGTATCGGCCCTGCACAAGAGCCGGATCGGGAGTGTAGTTTGGCGATGCGGGGAGGAAAAGCGTCGGGATTCGGCGAGCATGACACGTAGAGAGAGCAGCCAGAGAAGCAGGGCGACGTCCGGGCGTCGGCGGTTGGTTGGTCGGGTAACCAGCTCGTGAAATTCAATTACCGAGTCTCCGGCGTGCCTGAGGGGTGCTAGTGGCGGGGGGGGACTTGGTAGCAAAACCCGGACAGCGAAGTTCGAAGGGTGCCCGGAGGTATTTTGAGTGACAGCCGCGAGAAAGTGGGTTGGTTTTGGGGGTAAAAGGGACAGAATCAATCTCGCCCCCCTCAGGATTCTCTCGTGTTCCCAGCCTGAGTCGCTGCATCCCTCGCGCGGTCGTCCTCTCGGGCGCGTGTATATCTAATACCGAATCTTCGTTTGTCCTATGGAGCAAACGTCGTCATGACTGGGAATCGCGAAATCAGGGACTTTCCGGTGTGAGACTCGCGGAGAGAACTTTGGAGGTCTGCTAGGGTGCGTTTCGCGCGAAGATAGCGAGAGTCAAGCTGGTCCGGGCTGTCGATACAGTATTCATTTACTGCACGATTGCCTTCGAAATTGTGTATTTTTTTGTCGTCCGAAAAACGAAAAAAAAAAAAAAAAAATGGTCACTCTCGATGAACAATGTATCGAAACATTCTCGAGTGTTTCGAGTACACGGGACAGCTACGACCGAGGAGAGAGACGGAAAGCCGGCGAAAGCCCGCTGGCGGGTAGTCGACGATAGATATACCGGATGGGCCGTCCGAGACTTTACCGGAAGTCCGGCCTCGACCATTGTTGCCGTTATCGCGCACTCGCGGAGACACCGCGAGTATATCCAACACGGTCGTGTCTCTCTTGTCCGCGACGAAATTTTGGACATGCAGGTTGTTTCCACTAATACCGTAACGTGAACTTTGAAACTGTCGATTTGCGATGTCATAGTCGGAGGAAAATCATCGCGAAAATTCACCCTCGGTCTTGCCGAGGCTGACATTTTCCTCGCTCGCTCAGTACACAATATCAGAGGTGAATTAAAAAAATCAGTCAGTCTTTTACAATTTTATCAAAATAAAGAAAAAAAACTTGTCACTCTCTCACGCGTTCAAAAAAAAAAAAAAAACAAAAAACCAAAAAAACTTAATTTAAAAAAATGCTGGCCGAAGGGAAAAGTGTGGTAACATTCGCGTTTTAATTTGGAGTTCAATCGATCGGGATTGATGATTGATTGGCGGCGATGATTCCGGCTCGGTAAGATCAGTGGATGCCGCGGAGGTCCGCATGCATGCAACACCGATCGTTCGGTCTCTGCGGTGGCAGAGTGGACGAGCGGACGAGCGGACGAGCGGACGGACCGTCGGACGGACGAGCGTGGCTTCGCGTTCATTAGCCTTCTATTCAGTTCAACGGGCCAATCGCGAGAGGGTTGTGCACCGACACGACGCATCTCCCTCGTTCCCTCCGACCCGTTCGTGCTGCTGCTGGTGCTGGTGCTGCTGCTGGTGCTGCTGCTTCAGCTTCTGCTTGCCGCTGCTGGAATGCCCGGCATGTTACTCTATTCTCGCACGTAATTACGCCTCGCCTTCCCAGACGCCGCACGGCCACCCGTCTCCCTCACCTCCCCCGTGCCGTCTCAGGACCGAGCTCCGATATCAGCGTCATACCGGCACTCCTGATACGCCGCATCCACTAACCAACTAACCACCGCGCCCTTCCCTGCTCTCGGAACAGGACACCACCGAGCCGAGTCTCCTCGTAATTTCGCTCGAACGCTCGCAAACGGGCGAGGGAGACATTTTTTCAATTGATTCTTGTTCGACGACACGTATGGATGAGCTCACTGAAATTGACAATACCGCGTTACAATATGACGGACGGTAGGCTTTTTACGAATTTTTCAACAAGTTCCTCTTCTGGGCACTCTGGTTACTTTCTTGCACGTTTTACCGGCACTGAGAGTCCTTCTTGAAAAACCTGTTTCCGGGCCATAATCTAAATCTCCAATATTGAAAAATATTATTTCCATAATTTTTAAAAATAAAATTACAATACTCTTTCTCCTTAAACACTTCGTACGCAATGAATCAGCAGAAAGACCAATTCAGCTTCTTCTTTTTTCTGCGGTAGACAGGGCGAATGAGATCGAAGGCCTTTTCGACAGAGAGCGAAGTTCAAATTTGAAAGAGAAATTAAACAAACAAAAAAACTGCAAGAATTGAAAGTGAGTCATGCCAGTGGGGTAAGATGGTCTCTCGAGGACTGCCATGGAAATAATAAAAGAGGAGGAAGACGAAGGTTGCGTTCGGGAGAACGAGAGAAGCGAGGACGCGCCACATTGTCTGCCGATTTCTCGGGGATGACTGGTCGTATTGAGGCACGAGGGGAAACGGTACCCTGGCTAACGCGGCATAACAGTGTGTCCAAACGGTTCTCGGAAAGAAGTCGCGGTATTGCAACGATCGACGATCGAATGCTTCCTCCGAGCAAACGAACCGCCACAAGAGCACTTAAATTACTTTACGGGTTGTGAATACGGACCGATGGGGCCAGATGGACCAGCGTATTAACCAAAATTATTACAAACGAAAGAGACTAAATCGGTAACTCGTGAATTCGTCGATCGTCACCAATATCCCAGGACTATCCATTATGCCCCATTACCTGTTTCATTCTATTGCATCAAATTAGTACAACGATAAAATCTTGAAAACATTTTATCGCCACTTGCTCTCAAAAAGCTTTTCTGGTACGAGTTTATTCCGCAAAAGTGTAATTTGCCAAACTGTTCAGTGGCTCATATTTCTACTTTTGCATCCAGAGCTAAAACAATCGAGAGTTCAACGACCGGTTGTCGTTGTGAGGTCAAAAGTCCTCGATTCGCGAGCCCCTTTAATCCTCCAAACATTACATTCCGTGAACCGGAAGTCGAGGTGCTTTTTGAGGATCAAAGACAGCAACAGGATCGGCAACGGTGGAACTTGCGACGAGTATAGGAATGCGGGTGAAAAGGTTTTCTCGGTCGTTTCTAATAGATCCGCGTGACGGTGCACTATTACGTCCATTGCGACGGGTCCGTCGGGCGCGGTGTTGGAATACACGCACGGCGTTCACACGAAGAAAGACGCGCGTGGTTCCGCCCGCTGATTGCGAGGGACCAAGTGAAAACCGCTCGCCGACACACGCTGCGACGCCTTTGCGCTCGAGACCTTTTGAATGGCACGTTAAAGAAACAAAAAAATTGTGTACACACGCACGTGTGTGTGTGTGTGTGTGTGTGTGTACGAACTACTCGTTTGACCCGGGTCAAACGCTTTTGTGGTATCCATTACTCGCACTCTCTAATTCACTTCCGGTTGCTTTCGCGAATGGTCTCGTAATTGCGGTTAATTGGCATTTCGGTTGTTCAAAGGTCCCGAAGTAATCATCGAGATTCATAGGGAAACGGCCGGAACTGGTATTGGGACTAAAAGTTACTCGGATCTGAAAAATCTTCGCTTCAATTCCTTCTAGAATGGCGGCACCAGCCTCTTCTATTGTACGAAACAACCCTGCTTTATCACTTTGGTACACCACTCGTCGAAAAACCCTGCCCAAGAAGGCGCAGAAAAAAAAACCTCACGCAAAAAATCGACTGTCCGATGTTTTCCAGTTTTTGGCGTCTCTCATCGCATTACTTGCAATGCCACCAATGTGTTGTACGAGCCTCGTTCCGTTGCATCGCTTTCATCCCCCCCCGGTGGGTTCTCTCGCTCTCAGCGTCTCCCTCGTCGTTCATCCCTCGCGAGCATCGCCATCACCCCATCGGCCGGTGTTGGTACCGGCGGGTCCACGGAACCGAAAGGAATGTGCACAAAAGATTTCGCCGACGTTGTGTAGGCGCCCGCGCGCGCGTGTGTGTGTGTGCGCGTGACTGTGTGTGCGCGCCCGCGCGCGCCGTTCCGGGTACCACCCGCGCCATTCATCCCCTGCATTCCCCGGTCCATCGACGACCAGACGACCAGCAGGGACGTGCGCGTTATTCTCACGTGGCAGTAGAATTTTTCCTACCCTCGGTAACGTTTTTTTTCTCCTCACCCCGCGACGTCCCGTCCGGGACGAAAATCCCTCGCGCATTGCTGGCGAAAGACCCGCGCGGATCGCCAGGTAAGAGGACACCCCCGCGGCGAACTGCTACAAGAGCTACCGGCGGCAGCTCCCGGAAATCTCTACTTACTTGCACGCCTCAATGGCTTCTGGGCCTTCGTGGACTCCTTTTTTTCCAACCCCCCTCCTCCCTCATCGGCCCCCTTTGGGTTTCTATTCCCCTGCCAGGGACCACGATCCGTCTCGACCGCGCCTCGCTTCCTCTCGCTCGAGCTGGGTCTAGAGCGATTGTTGTTGTTGCGGACGTGCAACCCGCCGGCTCGCGGTAAATCGTTTCGACAGATCGGATCTTGTACCGTTCAAGATTCAGCCTCCCTAGTCCTCGAGTCTATGGATGATCCCGTGGAATACAGCGGCGCTCCGGTTTCCCGGTATCGAGGGTAGTACTCGATCCTTGAGATCCGGAGCTCTACCTCGCCTCTTCGCGGCGGTCCGAAGGATGTGGGATTTCGTGGCGTTGGTGGTTCTCGCGCGCGACGTACCAGTCCCTTGAAATTCCCATGGTTTCCGAGGAGGTTTCTATTTGCAATGAGCTGCGAGACTGGACACTCGTTATTGCGACCTTTGAAAGCACATACATTCGGTAAGAGAAACATGATCTCGGAAGGGATGCGGAATCAGAGTTTTGGGTTTTGCATGATAAAGGAGTATCCGGTGGTCGAGCGACGATTGACTCTTGATCCCGTCGGGTGTCGCGGTGGTAGGAGACGAAGGAAGAAAGGGTTCCGCCAAGAGGCCACTCCGAGGACCGGTGGGACTCTGATTCGATCATTGTGCTCAGCATCCCGTTGGTCCTGAGACGGGTCCCATTATCCGTTGTCAGCAATCGCTGTTCCTCAATGAGATTGTTTCGGAGTCGTGTCGATTGGTACCGTGAATACTTCGGCAGCTTCTTAAAAATCTTGCGATCGGTTCTTATACGAATCAATGGAAATCATTGATACGTTTGTACCTCCCAAATTCGCAACGATACCTTGAATCCCTTCGGAACCGTCGGTAGTCCGTCATCGTTTATGTCTCCGGGCGATGCAGGTCTTTGGAGAACGGAAACAAAACGAAAGGGATCTACCGGAAGGATCCTAAGGAACGGCCGAACATTCGATTCGATCGATTTGCTCATTATCTCGGTGAACCTGAGACGAGCGGCATGATCCATCGCTTGAAAATGCCGTTTCTCAGTGAGATCGTTTTGGAGTCATGTCAAATGATCACGTCATTAACCCCTTAACGACTGGCAAGTTCGCCAGGGCCGATGGGCGGGTGATGAAGAATGCGGTCTTGGAAATCCCTCGGATTCCTTCTGGACAGCCGGTGGTCCGTCATCTCTGTCGGAAACTTCTCATCCAGCGCCTCGCCGGACCATCCTCCTCGGTCTACCATCCGAGAGGAGTTTATTAATGGTCCCTCGTATAATTGGTCCATTTCACGTAATTAATGGGCCGTTAATCAGCGCTGACAGTGAGGCTGGGATGGATGGACGAGTGGTAAATACCCGAGGGCCGCACAGGTGAGCGCTGGTTCCCTCTCGACGACCGAGGATCCGACCTTTTCACCTGCGCGCCCACCACCGTTTTTCGTCTTCTATAGAACAATGACGGAGTATTAATTTATTTATCGTTCGGCCGTGAAGACGACCGAATAGGAATCGTTTCTACCCACTCCCATCAGTCAAATTCAATGCTCCTATTTCCGTTACGTTTTAATTTCACTGCCAGTTTCGAGAAATGTACTCGGCTCCGCCAATTGGCTTTGCTTGCTAATGTACTGGCAAATACGCGGTCTCGAGCAAACATTCTATCCGAACAAAAACATTTGTCTCTTGTTCGGAGACCAGTTGATTTCTCACGGAGGAAGCAAAATGATTTCCTTGTCAACGATGAAACACGAAGATTCGTTGACGTCAGAAAAAAAAAAAAAAAAATTATGTAAAAAAGAATGAGGAAGCATTGCGCAGATTAATCGTTTACCACTTTTTCTGTGCGCATTGTTTCATCGGAAATGGAAACGAAACGAATTGACAACCAACGTCGGTTTAATTTATTCCCCGAGCTTTCAATTTCACCTCCTCACCTTCGCTCTTCCCCAGCCGCCTCTTTCACTTCCGCGGTCTATTTCACGAATTCAACCTGTTTATCTTGATTCGCTCTCCTCGGAGAGCCCCGCGGTGCGTGCACGCCTCCGCTTCTATAGCTTTCGTCGGAGGCGATGCATTGACGATCTCTTCAACCTGTTGCGTTTTGTTGTCGCACACTCGAGCCGAGCCGATTTGCACGCTGAATGCACTAACGGCCAATTGATGTCGACAGCGCCGAAGAAAACGGTAAGGTGCACGCGAGAGTTTTTGTGCTCTCCGATTCACGGCCAACGGGGATACGGCCCGCGGAACCAACCTTATAACCCTGACCCACCCTGTTTTCAAAAAGCCGTGAGGTCCTTTGATCGCAAATTCTATTGGGCCTCCATAGAAATCTTATTTAGCAAAGTAGTGGCGAGAAAATCGGAGGGTCGCTCGAGGACCCGCACTCATAATCTAATGCACAGTGAGGGGGAAACAAAAAAAAATCTGTCATTCGCGGAGGAAACTGACAATTTAATTTGATTTCAATTCGTGACGGAAACATATTTTGTGAATAAGGTTACTCGGATCTTCGGGTTCGAAAAAAAAAAAAAAAAAAAAGCCGGATAATATATTATCGATACGATATTATATTTTGTAGCCGGATATTATATTATCCTTTGAATTGGAGCATCGTTGCTAAATTCCGCGCGATAATAAAAATTGGCTTGTCCGTGTTTCGCAACGGTATGAAAAAAATTACAAGGCCCTCGAGGGTCAATTCGAATCGGGTACGAATCGACGAAAGGACTTCGAGCCAAAATTCACGAGGAACACCATTTTTTTTTTTCTCGAGCCTCTTTTTCTTCCCTGCGTTCTCCCTTACCGCTACTCGGCTGCGCCCACAATGATGAAGTGCCTCGGTAGGTAATCCCCGGCGTTAGAGCGTTTCTCGACGTATGAACCGGAATGAAACCGGGTCGTTCTTTTATTATAGTACGTTCGTACTGCGAGAGAGAACGACGCTAAGAAAGAAGGAAAAAAAAAACACGGGGATGAAGAACCAGAAGGAGAAGGGGTTGGAACGAGCGCCATTGTCGAGTTCCTGAGATTTGCTGGAAAATCTTCTTCATTCATTGGACGAAGTGCAGCAGCCGTAGAGGCAGCACGCCGCAATATCTTTCACTGTAATCTTCTTCCTTGCGGAGACGCCCTTGCTCTTCTCCGTTTTTTCTACTCTCACGTTAATTGGAGGATTAATGCAAAAAAAAGAATTAAAAATTTTTTTTTTATTCTGTTGCTAAAGGAAAATTGCGCCCTCGTCGAGGAAAAAATTGGTTGGGCTGCCTCGACGGCGAAAACTGTCTTTTCTACTCTCACGTTATATCACCGATTCACGATATATTTCCCTGCTCGTCGATTACCTCGGGGCGTTTTCACACTTCATTTGACAAACAGCCCGCGAAGCTTATACATACCGCATTACACACGCGTACGTTTATTCGAGCCATGGCCTCAGGCTGTACGCCAGTGTACAGTCCGATTCTACCGTCGTCTTACGCTATCCTCGACGCTCGACGTCCCGTTTCCCTTCCGCCGATCAAGTGAGTTACGGGCGGTGAAAGTTTTCGCGATAGAAAACTCTTTGAGAAAGTTTGACTCTCGTTGAGGCTCTCTTCGAGGCAGGGTGTATCGCTCGCTTTCGTCCGTTTTTCCCCGGCACGTCCCCCGACGAGTTTCCAACCGCGAAGCAATCCTCCAAACAACTTTTCCTTCTCTCCGTCTCGTTTTACCCTCTGCATTAAATATTTATTTGCTCGGTTAATTTGATGAAATGTAGTATTTTATTTCAAAATTATATTTACATGTATTTATGTACCTATCGATATACCTATGACGACTCTTCAAATATTCGTGTTTAACGTTGACCGAGTAATCGCATGAACCATGTCTTTCGTAAATATTTGTTCGAAAAGTGGGCAGATCCGGTCGTTCGGCTCTCTCGACCGAAATTCTCTCGGATCACCTGTCGAAGGGCTTGACCCGAGGTGAGCGCGGAAATCTCCTTTAATTTTATTTGCACTCAGGTATGCGCGACACCGTGCCGAAGAGACCACCGGGAAAAGACCTTGGTGTGATATTTAGTCAGGCCCGAGTGAAAACCGACCGAGAATATCACCCATCGATTTTCTTCCCATGTTTATTCATTACATAAAATCGATATTTCTTCACTTCAAATTTGCAATATATAATTGTTGATTGGTCATATATAATTGTTGAAAGTTAGCTATTTATCAGGGAGTATTAATATATATATATATATTTTTTTTTTTATTATATGCGGGAGATGTTGGAGTAAAGGAGAACTCGATCTATCGCGCGATACAAACTCGAACCGCACGAACGACGGTGAACAGGGAGAAAAAAAATTAATGCCGGGGAAAAAGAAGCCGAAGAAACGGATCGGCGCAACGCTGTCTGGCCAAGCCGGGAAGCAAACGTTGGGCGGCCCCAGGTATAAGAAGGGCAAGCCCGAGGGAATGCCAGGTGTTCCGGCCTCGGCGAGTCCTGCGGAGCGCAGCTAGGCTCGCAGGAGGGAAACCTAGGAGCAGTGTGAACCTCGTATAAATTACCTTCGGCACTTCCAAGAACGAGAACGGTTCGAAAATTTACGACCAAATTAATCGTAATATCGTCGTACGGCAGCCCGAGAAACCTGGACGTTTTTGGCGGACGGGGAGGAGAGCCGGGACAAGAACGCATGACATTGGTGAGGTGGTATTTTTTTTTTTTTATTTCGACGCTCAAATACGTATTCGAGAAATTTACTTGCCGATCACCTACCCAATAATTCTTTGTCCTGGATTTTTAGCCCAGCCCCAATTACATCATTTCCGGTAGTTCAATCTAAAAAAAAAATCCTCCGGTCACTGCTGATCCCAAGTGCAGTACGATTGCATCGACGAGTCACATATTTTTTTCGCCCACTCAGCGAAACGCTGGCACGATGGTCTTGGGCGAAAAATTTCATCGACCCACGTCGATAGCAGTTGAATTCGAGAAGGTGGAAGTTTCGCCATCGTGCTCCGCACGGAGAGTCCAATAAACCTCCGGTTAGACACCTGCAAATCGTTACCTGGAGATCGACGTTTCACCGCCGGCGGGCATCGCCGGACAGAGCAACGATGATTTATGCCCTCGGCAGGTGGATGGGGGGAGCGAGAGCCACAGTGGTTTTTCAAATTTCATTGTCCTATTCATTGTCGAAGGATTTTCGGCGATTCGTTAGGCCGCCGTCAGCCGGGAGCCAAAACCGTAAATGTCCCAGAGGACACTAAGGAGGGCAAGAACTCTGCACGGCTCTCGTTGAAGACTCCGCGCATCGCTCTCGTAGACGACTTTTCATCGACTACAACTCCTTTCCTCCCACCGTCTCATCCACCTCCGTGGCCACCGGCCAGGCTTAACAGGCTTCTCCTTCACCAGAAAACGTCATCCTGTACACATAATCGTAGTAGCGAAGCAAAAAGAAGGAGCGCGCGATCGCGCAAGATTGATCCTATGGGTCTTGTTGATCTTTAGGCCTGGACCAGCTTCGAGCCTAATGCTGGCCTCAGCCGACGATCGCGGCCCCGGGGATTCCAAGCTCCCCGTAGCCAAACGAAGCTTCTACTCCGCTTCTTTGTATCCCAAAGCTTCCAATCCGCAGAACAGGGTACAACTTTTTTTTTTTTTTTTTTTTTTTTTTTCATTATCCTGGTAGATTCCGCCACTGAAATAATATCCTAGACAAGCGAACGCAATCCGGTTAAGTCGCCTGTCAATAATTATCGACCGCTTGCGATCCATTGTAGTTCCTCTCTCTGGTCTCTTTGTTGCCTTGAAAACGTTGGAGTTATAAGAAAAATAAATAAATAAATAGAAGCACCGAGGAGGTCCGATCCTTGATGTCCGTTCTTTTAATCGAATCCCTGAATTTGGAGCTCATGCGAGATATTAATCGTGGATCTTGAACGTTTTCAGTTGAAATATCCCGAAGAGACGATTTTCGTTGCGTCGTGAGGACGAAGAGTGGGGAAAACAGGAAGGAAACAACAGCCGAAGAGCCTCGTGGGAAAGGAGTCGCCCGGAGAGTGTTCCGCGGGAGTTAATGAGGCTAATCCTGCGGTTGTGAGACGGTGAGACGAGGCGGTCCGAGATCCTGTCGAGATGAGGACATGCCACCAGTGGCACTTGTGCGCGCCGGTACCTCTGCGAGGACGCGGTGTCCTGCGGAGCGGAGCAGGCTCCCTCGTCGGAGACGAATCACGCTGGGCGATGAGTTCAACCGCGGCGCAGCAACGCAAACCGGACGAACAAAATGTCCCGACGATAACGAACCTGCAGGCGAAGGTAGCAACTTTCCGTTGTCGCGACGGACCAAGGACTCGTTTGTCACCTTGGTCGGTGCGAAAGTACGCTGGCAGAACGCGTCGACGAAGAGAGCGACGAAAAAAGATTCGGAGAGGCTTCGCGTGAGTCGAATGAAAATTAGACATGGCTACTGGACAACGTTCCTCGGATCGATTCGAAATCTCAGAATTCATCATTGAAATTATTTTTTAGGGTGTTCTTTCCTTGGCTGAAAAATGAGCCGCTACATACGTTCTCGAGCGAAACCCGGAAGTGCTTCTTCAGCGATTATTCCCTCATTCGATGGAGATCGCCGGGACGATAACCGAGACCTGCGCGTCGAGATTGAGCCTCCGCGCACCACGAGCCGAGCCGTCCTGGATCATGAATGAAAATTCCTCGGCTCCTTCGGACGACCCAGCGGACAGCATTCATTCAGCTTTGTCTCAAAAACCGAGAGGGTGGAAACGGACCACGGACCGGAGGATGGAAGATCGACGATAAAACTCCGAGCTACTTACATTTGCACCACCTTCCCGTTTTTCAATTTTTATTTTATTTTCATGCAAGATATTTAAAATAACACACACGTGAGACATTTTAGCCTTGGCTTTCAGCTTTAGCTAGAGAAGCATTGAATCTCTGAATGTTTATATCGTTTCATAACAATATTTTTTTTTTTTTAGGAAATTGAAATGTTCATTTTATATTTCGTCTTTTCGCGTCTTTTCCGGCACGGGACGAGCTCGAGGGGCTTCGTTTTTCCTCGAAAACGACCTGCCGATCGTCCGATGTCCCGCAGAGAACTTGTTCATCGCCCTCCGTTCGTCGTTCGGCTTTCCGGCGTTTTTCTACAGCTGAGCAACGACGCTGCGGAGGTGAGAAAAACATTAAAACAGAGCGGGAATGAATGCGAGGAAAGAGCTCGAAGGGCGGCGAAAGAATATGAGATTCAGAGCGGACAGGAAAAAAAAGATTCTTCTTCTTGTGAATCTCTGATTACCGTGAGATTTTTTTTTCACGAGGAAGCCGACCGGAGCGAGACGCCTCGTGCCGGTTCTCGTCGGGTGAAACTGGAGTTGGCGCATTGTCGCCCTCTTGGGAATTCGAGTCTCGCGATCGTGAGTAAAAATTCCTGATTATCGGACCTAAAGATTTCTTATCGCAACGTCATCGCTGAAACTCCGATCGGAGTAAAATAATAATAACAAAAAAAATATATTTGTTCATTTTATCGCAGGCAATTTTTATTTAACAAAAACAAATATTAATATAAACCGATTGAATATTAATTTGCGGGTTCCTCTGTGTATATTTAATGCATAAAAAAAAAAAAAATTCTTAGACACTTTTTTTTCCACGATGATTTGCAGCGAGTAATTATTGGACGATTATCAATTACAGTTCGCGCGTCCCTCCTTGGTCGTTCGAGTCCCCGGATCTCGAAAATCCTCGGGAGGTCCAGCGAGGAGGTTCCTCTTTTTTTCCACAAACCCAAAGGCGGGAAAGGTGCGCTCGCGAGGGGGTCGTACCGGCCATCGTCGCCCATTCATGCTTTCCGTCCCGTTGAGAGGACATCGGAATGCCGTAAATCCCCCCGGCGAGCGGACTCGGACGGAGCGAATAATGGAAGAACGCGCTGCCGAGCGGAACGTGGGAGACAGAAGCGATCCTTTTCTGAGAGCACTTCAAGACGAAAAAAAAAGTTCCCAACCCGGTTTTAAACCTGCGCCTGCGCAAACGCGCTCGTACGCTGCGCGCGCCTCTGCCGTTCCCGGTTGCTCGATTGTTTTTCCCGCGCTACCGAACTGCGCGCGATACCTCGAAGGTTTCGCCCCCCGAGGAGAAACTCGCGCGGGAGACCCGCCAGAAATAAGATCTCGCTCACGATCTCGGAAACCAGATCGTTTGAATGCCATCGAGGGTGAACACTAGCGCACTTCGCTTCTCTTCGGACCCCGTTCCACTCCCCGGCGACTTTGAATTAAAAGAGGCGCGGACGTTGGCCGAGCGAGAGGATGGTGGAGAAAAGGAGAAAAAAATAAAACGAAGACTGAGAAAAAGTTTCGGGAGCACCGGAGAGATTCGGTGTCGAGTTTCGGGAACTTTGCTGGTTTTTTTTTCTTTTTTTTTTTTTTTCCTCGTCATAAACTCCTCCGCCGTTTCAGTTCGGGCTTTTTTGCGTCAGCTCCGATGATCTTTTTTTTTAGGCGAAATTGCGACGAGACCGTTGGTTCTGTGTATCGTTTACACCTTCTCGATTGTCGTGTTTTCCTCGGTGGGTTTAGAAATTCGTGCGGGAGAGAGCAACGGGCGACATTCGATAGTCGAAGGAGCCGAATTGGGGTCGGGAAATTGGAGGGATAGACGAGGATGTTCTGCGCTCAGGATCTCGACGCAACTCGTTAACGCAATTGTCACGTTAGAAGAGCCACTTACAGTACGTAGGAAAATAGTGACATAACTCCCCGGGGGGGGGGGGGGGGGGGGAAGAGAGCATTTATTCGCCGAATCGTTAATTTTTTTTATTTTATTTTATTTCGCTCCGTCTATAGATACGAATAATCCAGCTGTTCTTCTTGATTTGGGGGGAAGAGGGGGGAAGGATTTTCGGTTAACTTCTTTGGGAGAAAATTTCGGGAGTCCGGAAATCGAGAAACAGCCTTTGAAACATAAATGTCTGTTCCACGTGTCAGATAATTTAATATTAGCAAGGAGCGAATGCCGAGCGAGGATAACCGAGTGTGTAACAGGAGAACGATTGAAGAACGGGTAACGCGACCCGTCTCAATCGTGGGTTAATCGTTACGGTCATATCGGCCACTGCGACACCGAACCATGGCATCGAGGGAATCGAGCGAGGGTGGTGGAGCGTCCACGTTGACAGGGACCAAAGGAAAGGTCGCAAACGGCAGCCAATCGGCCACCCAGTGAATACGGGCGAGTTTCCCATCGCGGTCGTACAACGACCCTCGACGGCGTTTTCGATAGCCGAGTCAAAGGGTCTCGCGGCGTCCGCGGGAGGTGTCCTTCCATCCTCCGGTCGTTCAATGCGATTTCAATGCAGCGACGTCGATCTCCGTCCCGTACACCGATGAAACTGGTGAAACTTTATGTTACTGGACATCGTCTCGGATTCACAGTGAAACATCAAAGCTCCGAAACGATACGAAGAAAACTCCGATCGTACGATTGCTGATTTCGAACTCCTTATCTATGCGAGATTGTCGAAATCCCGAAGGTTAGTCGATCGAGTAGACATTTAGAAATATATTTAAAATAAATGGACGAACGAGCGAATGTGTCGTAGCTCATGAGTCATTGATTCAATTACTTATTTAATTTTTATTATTACATTTACTATATTATTGTATCATTGTATTGTTGTATGCTGAATAAAAAAACAAAAATCCCTTTGCGTCTCTCGGACAGCGGTTCGATCGAAGGATATTCCGTCCAAGTGATCGAGGTCAATCTCCGGGCTTCCGCCGATCTTCGGGACCACGCGGAGGAACGACTCTCGCCCGGCGAGGCAATCTTGTCCGGGAAATTTCTACACCATCCACGACCCACTCTCATCCCCGACGTACTTTTTTTTTTCCAATTCTCCGACGCTTCTGGAGGGGCAACCGGAGCGACGAGAGCTGCCTCCGAGTCGCGATAGCGCGGCTCACCGGCGGGGACAGATGTTTCCATGACGGTAGCGCGGCGAGTCGGGAACCGGGACGAAGCGCGTAGGAATGACTGACAGCTCAATGCACCGGGACTGTACGTTCTCTCCGCTCCTTATACCACGATTATACGCGCCCGTTTACTATGTATAGCGCTAATACGTGCGGTGGTGTACGCTCGGCGCATCCACATGCAAATGGTCGTCCGTCGGGCGGTGAGAAGCGGAACGGCGAAAACCGCACCATCTTCGATGCAAAACATAGCCAGATAGAACCCTTCGTTTCTCAGGGGTTGAAACGTATACGGGACGTGAAAGTATGAAAATCCTAAATGTTACATAAAATAAATAAAAATATTGTATACCATAGAATAAGCGCGTATTTTTTCAAATGAGCATATTTTTCGAAATCCGGTAAACCATTTTTTTTTCAGTATATTAAAATTTGTGAGACAAATGTATAAAGCCTGTACACGCTTGCGGAGCGAATAAACATTTTTCTTCTTCCTTATATAATTAATGTTTTATCATAGACGAGTTTTTCGGCGAGTCAACGCGTTCTCCACGACGGACAAGCAAACACCCCGACACAGCGCAGCACCTCTTCTTCGATGCGGTCTATCGAACGATCAGTTATCTCGGGTAGTTCCCGAGCGCACAAAGGGGCGCGGCAGATCCGTCGAGCCGACAAAAGCACCCACGTCGACCGGCGATCCCCTCAACGAAGCAACACGATACTCTCCATTCCCGGTATGCCGAAACATAATCGGGGTGCTCCGCGCCGCTTCCGGATAGAACGAAATTAAGATGGGAAGATTCGATCCCAAAAATTCGTTCCGATCGACATTGGAGAGATTTTGGAGGGAGCAATGTCATTCGAATAAGCATCGAATCCGCAACGTTTAACCACGAACTGTGGACATGTTCGTGACTCCGTTAGCGAGTCTCGTAATTCCCGTGGCGAATCCAAGCCCGCTGACCCAGAAAATCGTTGTCCGACCGTTGCCTATTCCGCGACATTCGAAATTAAAAAGTGAAAAAGAGATCGCGGAAGCAGCAGCACGAGGGACGAGAGGCTCGAAGCGGATGAGGGCGGTAGAACGAGGAACGCGGAGCGTGAGAAGGATGCGCGCGAGGGTGTGAAAAGTGAGGCGGGTGGTGGTGAACGTTTAACGCGGATGGCCCGAGGGGGTGTCGGTGGCAGTCACGGTTCGCGATAGCGATGTCACGGCGGCCACCGGAAATAGCCGGCACTATCGTACTCCCCGCCGGAAGGACTCCCGTCACCGCAGAAAGAGTTCCAATCTTCCATTGAGCGCGGAGGAGCGCTGGGACGAGCACGAAGCCGGGTTCTCAACGTCCCTCTGGCGGGCACGTTTTATCGTCCTCCTCTTTTCAGTCACCTTCGCGAGGCTTCGTCCTCGCGGCATCGAGCTTTCTTCGAGACCTCCCACCGGGGTTTTCTCCATCGCGCCGTCCCGGCTCTTCGAGCCCCCCCCCCCTCCCCCCGAAGCTTCTCGATTCCGACCTCACGATGATCCCGCGTCTTTCCTCCCGGCCGGACGATAGGACCGAGCAGAATGGAGCACGGAACGACCCGGTTAGAGGAAACGGCGCGGAGGGGGTCGAACGATCGCCGTACTTGGTCCGTCGATGACAAACGAAAAATCTACGAGGATACGAGATGCCGGGGACCGGAGGAAGAGTCCGAGGAGGTCCGCGGCCCGATGTCGCGCACAACGCCGACTTATCCGTCGCGAACGTATGAACTTCCGTGTGTCGTGCGAGATTGCGGGGCTTTTTTCAATGACGTTGACACGGGAGTACGGCCGGGTTCGATAGATGGTGGATTCGGTGCCTAGCGAGAGTCTCTCGCTACACCGGAAACTCGGAAACTATGGATCTTTGGGTATCGAATAAAATGCAAGTTTCGGAGTCTCGCATCGCGACCCCGCTCGTTCCACAGCAGGAAGCTTTGGCACGTTCCTTCGGGATTCTCACTCGATCTCCTTCCTCCCGAAGGCGCGTCACCGCTGATCAAGGTGGAAAGTAGCTGCGCGACCATCGAGCCGGAATGCTATACCGGGACCGCGGCATCGTCGTAATTCCCTCTTGCGAGCGGTGATACATCATTGGATGTCGGCGAGTGTCCCCGAAGCCCCGTAATCGCGCATCAATCAAGCCCCTGAGCTCGAGAGAAGGAGGCGAACGACGCTCGGACGGATGGACTCCTGATCGATGTTCCTCGAGGTGAGCCAACGCGGAAAACGCTTTTTCCGAAAACTCGATGAATCGTATAGCGTCGTATTTGAAATTTTTGGCCGCGAATTACTTTGGCTGGACTCGGGTACCGAATTTATGCGAGTACAGGAGTCTATAGAATGGGACACGCGATCGTGGGTGCCTCGATCCCAATTGTAGCTAGATTAGATTTTCCTTGACAGCGACCACGTGCCGGAAGGCCGACGTACAGGCGATCCAGCGATCGAGGGGGCGTTACAGGGGCGATCGTTAACGTCATCGTCGTATAACCCTGACCCGGAGCGTGCGCGATAATGGGGCTTCGCAAATCGAATTACACTCGACTCGGTGACAAGCCCATTCCCGCACCATGCCCACGTAGCCCACCTGCGTTAACGTATCGATTCCCATCTTCTATTCGAGCGTTGCCTACGAATAATGCGATGCGACAATGGATCGTTGATAAAACATTTATCCATAACCGAGAAAATACCTGCATCTGCGAGAATTCACTTCGTCGACTTGTAGCGCATGAATGATCGCTTCAACACAAAAACCATGTAAGGACTTTTTTGTTTGTTTTTTGGTTCTCTACCGATGCATTTTATCGGGGGGTTTTTTTTTTTGAGTTTCAGAACTTTAACTTTCTACTTTCAATTCTACACCAACGCATTTTATCAAGAATTTTTCTCAAATTTCTTTGGTCTGGTGTTCATGAATTTAATAAATATTGAATTCATGAAAACTAAGCCAACAGTTTTTTAAAATTTCGGCTAGTTTTCATTAATATAAAATTCATGAAAACTAGCCTAAAAAAATAATGATTGTTTCGACTAGTTAATTAAACTAGCCGTAAGAAAAATTATTAATTACTGGTCATCTGTTTAACATGTTCTTTTAGAGTATTTCTACCAAAGTCTTCGTTGGCCGAGTGGTCTAAGTCGCGCCTCCACTCTGTCGCGTGTCACCCCTCGGATTCACCGATCGTGAGTTCAAGTCCCACCTGTACCATAAATTTTTTTTATTCGTCAAATTCTTAGATTGTTAAAAAAAATTGTACAATGCTTTTATTTTTGCTGTAATCTTTAAAAGTTCTGATTTCTATATGCAATATGTATTATGAAATTGTTTTTCAATACATAGTGAGCTAGCCGTAAAAAAAAATTATTCATTACTGATCAATACTTTAAATCTCATTTTTCATCTTTTACTTACAAAGTGGTCGTTGGTCGAGCTCTCTAAGGCGTGTGTCCACGCCTACGTCAGCCCTCAGATTCAGCGATCGCGAGTTCAAGTCCCGCTTATGACAAACTTTTTTTTTCTCGTCTAATTCTAGTTTTCATTAATTTTAAATTCATCAAAACCAGCCCAAATAATATTTCATTTTTTGGGCGAGTTCTCATGAGAGCGACATTCATGAGAACGCGCCCAAAAATAAAATTTTAAATGTCCATTTGGGCGAGTTCTCATGAGAGCGACACTCATGAGAACCCGCCCAAAAAAAAAAATTTTAAATTTTTTTTTGGGCGAGTTCTCATGAGAGCGACACTCATGAGAACTCGCCCAAAAAAAAATTTTCTTTTGGGCGAGTTCTCATGAGAGCGACACTCATGAGAACCCGCCCAAAAAAAAAATTTTTAAATTTTTTTTTGGGCGAGTTCTCATGAGAGCGACACTCATGAGAACTCGCCCAAAAAAAAATTTTCTTTTGGGCGAGTTCTCATGAGAGCGACACTCATGAGAACCCGCCCAAAAAAAAATTTTTAAATTTTTTTTTGGGCGAGTTCTCATGAGAGCGACACTCATGAGAACCCGCCCAAAAAAAAATTTTAAAAATTTTTTTTTGGGCGAGTTCTCATGAGTGTCGCTCTCATGAGAACTCGCCCAAATGGACATTTAAAAATTTTTTTTTGGGCGAGTTCTCATGAGAGCGACACTCATGAGAACTCGCCCAAAAAAAAATTTTCTTTTGGGCGAGTTCTCATGAGAGCGACACTCATGAGAACCCGCCCAAAAAAAAATTTTAAAAATTTTTTTTTGGGCGAGTTCTCATGAGTGTCGCTCTCATGAGAACTCGCCCAAATGGACATTTAAAAATTTTTTTTTGGGCGAGTTCTCATGAGAGCGACACTCATGAGAACTCGCCCAAAAAAAAATTTTCTTTTGGGCGAGTTCTCATGAGAGCGACACTCATGAGAACCCGCCCAAAAAAAAATTTAAAAAATTTTTTTTTGGGCGAGTTCTCATGAGTGTCGCTCTCATGAGAACTCGCCCAAATGGACATTTAAAAATTTTTTTTTGGGCGAGTTCTCATGAGAGCGACACTCATGAGAACCCGCCCAAAAAAATGAAATATTATTTGGGCTGGTTTCGATGAATTTAAAATTAATGAAAACTAGAATTAGACGAGAAAAAAAAAGTTTGTCATAACCGGGACTTGAACTCGCGATCGCTGAATCTGAGGGCTGACGTAGGCGTGGACACACGCCTTAGAGAGCTCGACCAACGACCACTTTGTAAGTAAAAGATGAAAAATGAGATTTAAAGTATTGATCAGTAATGAATAATTTTTTTTTACGGCTAGCTCACTATGTATTGAAAAACAATTTCATAATACATATTGCATATAGAAATCAGAACTTTTAAAGATTACAGCAAAAATAAAAGCATTGTACAATTTTTTTTAACAATCTAAGAATTTGACGAATAAAAAAAAATTTATGGTACAGGTGGGACTTGAACTTACGATCGGTGAATCGGAGGGGTGACACACGTCAAAGTGGAGGCGCGATTCAGACCACTCGGCCAACGAAGACTTTGTTAATAATAGTTTAAAAAAGAATTAATTCGTATAAATTTGAAATTCATGAAAATTATCCCAAAATAAAATGTTTTAATTTTCTTTTACAAAATACATTGATGTAGAAAGGAGAAAATAAAATTTCTAAAAATGCTTTCTCTTCGTTTATTATTAAACCCGTCCCAAAAATAAGCTCAAATATAACAATAAATAAAAACCAAGAAAATGCGTTAGTACGCACCAACGTTTCCCATATGGGAGAGAAGAGTCGAAACGTGATCGCTGACCGATCGCCAAGCTGGTCCAGATCCCGAATCGGAAAACGGAGTCCCCTGCGGGCAGTTGAAAACAGTTTAGGACCTCGAGTCCCTCGGCTAATCGCACGGTAATCCCGATCCGATCCATGAACTCTGCTATGAAACCTCGGATTAACGAGATTGGAAATGATCCTCCTTGGATCATGGCGACGAACGCCTTCCTCCGATCCGTCGACCCAATGCCCCGCTGTATCTTTCGTTGACATCCAGCAAAATCGAAAGAGCATCGAAACCTCATTGGTACAGCTATAGAAGGGCCGGCTTCGACACGAATTCAGGGCGGGGTTTCGTTTTCTTTTTTTGTTTTGGATTTCTATTTTTTCTCCAAGTTGCAAAAGAATATCTTGGAATTTTTTTCCTCGACGCAAGAGACACGAGATGTGTGGACACACGCGTAGCTTCGGAGAACGCGCGGAGGTTGCCGCAAGGCTGGGGGAACTTTTGAAAGACCTCGGCGAGTCGCGGCAATCACGAGCGTTGAATTTTTTATCGGCGCCTCGTCGCGGCGGACTCCTTTTCTCGATTTTTCGTTCTTTCGCCGAGCTCAGGGTCAAGTTTTTGTTTTTCTGCGATGGCGCAAAGACGCGGCAACTTTGATGAAACGAAGCAGGCCACGAGGATCACTGGGTAACGAGGATAAAGGTAAATTTTGAAAGCCATCTTTCGGTTGTTCGTTGACGCGAAGACGAGAGAGGCGAAGCCGAGGACGGTGCGAACGCGAATCGATAGGGGAAAGCGATCCGGTAGCGGGTTTCCGTATCAGCGCTAACCGGTGGGGTTTTCTACACGGATGCCCCGCTGCGAATGAACCCCAATAACGCGCGGCTCCCGCCATGGCGTTTCGGCTCTCGGGGACGAGAGCTCGCCCGATCTCGGGGCTTTCCCGCCAAAGTTTCCGCGGGACTCTCGTCGCGGCCCGGTTCGTGCCCTCGGCCGCGCGTTCGGTCCCCCGTGCCGATAAATCGGCTATTTCATTCGTACACTCGACAAACGTTGGGCGCGCGCGACAGCGATGCTTCGAGTTTGTCTCCTTGGCCGGTGGTGGCATGAACCAGGCACACACGGAACGGGGCTTCGAACGTGTATACGATAAACGCAGTGTCAATTATTAATTCACCGGTATCGATGGGCGTCTACGATGAATTTTTATTTGGCCCGACGGGAAAAAAAAGGGGACGAATCGACGAGCCGACATTCCGTCGGCGAGTATTCGATGTTCGATTCAGCGTCGCATTCGGTGATGATTCACGAGAGACCAAGTTGAGAACCGATGTCCGCCGCGTCCGGCTGCGAGATTCCGTGGCAGGGGTTGGGAGCGGGGTTGTAAACGCGAAGGGGGTTTTTCGTAGGGGAGGCCGACCAGTGGCATTCATCGCGATGCAGATGGCTTCCACCCCTCGCGGCTTCGGCCATGCCGTGTGCCGAAGCTCTCTCCGTCCTTCCCGTTGCCGCTCGTTCGTGCAAAAGCGAGCGCGGACACCGGTCCGACGAGCGCGCGAACGGCGCTCGTGTAGGTGCTCCGGAGGATGCGACGCAATTCTACGCACCGGCGGACCGTGCGGCGTGTCCCCGGAACGCACACTGGCGGCGTACTTCGCGACCATTTCTCCAAAATTATTTCCCTTCGATTCCTTAAAAAACAAAAAAATTAATTTCATTAAAATTACTTCGACAGATTCGACGAGCCTCGCCCGAGGAAAAACAATAAATTATTTCACGTAAAAATGAGGTTGTAACATTGAAACGAAAAAAAAAAAAAAGACACTATTGAAAAATTCGAATGATAGTATTAAACAAACGGATTATAAATAATTATCGAACGGTCCGTCAGCTTACCGAGGAAAAAACATTTTTCTTCGGCCTCGATAAATGTTTTTGATCGCAATAGTATTTTTCCGAGTTCGCCCATAAATGTAGATTCCGACGTGCGCGCACATGCGTGGACCCAATCAGTTTCGCCGTTGGTGGAATTTTGGCTGTGCGGAGAGAGAGCTCGCTCTGGCAATTTCGCAGTGCCGAAATTGTCTCGTTTCACGCAGCCGAGCGAAATCGAACTGGGTTCGGGGATGAAGCGCAGCGAGGGGATGGACAAAGATGGAAGAGGGAGGGTCGGGACGGAGGGAGAAGAGCCCATATTGCGCGCGATCACATTGGTCCTTTGATTCGTACAGAGAGAGCCTCGATAATTAATTCGAGTGGGACACTGGATAACGAATCGAGGGATTCCGTAATTGACTGCGGGACTCGACGGACCGAATAAATGGCGACTGACTCGACGAGTCGTGATGAATTATAATTTCCACCGGTGTAACGATCTATCGTACATATCGAGTACCACCGAACTCCGCACACATTCCAATCTACGCGGAACAAAGTATTCGCGGATCGTCCACCGAATACACCGGTATCCACACACGCGCACACCCAATTTTACATCCACCAAAGTCTGCATAGATCGTTGAGTCGTATAATCGATTTACCGCGGTATCGCGAATCAAAGTGTAATCCTAAATCGATTCGTAGCTAACTGCACGAGAACACACGCGATCGACACTCGCGAGGGATGGCATGAAAGAGAGTAAATTAAAAAAAAAAAAAAAAAAAAAAAAAAAAAAGGGAGACAGACAAGTGGGCACAAAGTCGAAGATTCACAATGCTCGTGGCTGACTTCGATGTTTTTTCAAAGACACAGTGGAGGACACCTGGAATGGCCCGATCACACACAGCAAAGCCAAACGGGGCGAATCTGAAGTGGCCGGTCGTACAAAAGTACTCTCCTGGGATATCGTCGCAACCCGAGCTTCCAATAATGAAATCTCACCACGCACCAAATACTCCGCATAGAAATGTATCGAGAATCGTGCGCGTGTGTGTCGCGGAAGAAGAAAAAAGTGAACCTTACGGCTGCACCGAACACGTTTGGAGGGAAGGCTGACAAAAGATGCTCAGACGGAAGATACAAGAGGGTAGTTTTGCGTGTACGGAAGGTGCCTATGGGGCGTTTAACGTCAGATCAGCAGCCCAGGTCCTTTTCCCGCCCTTGCTTTTATTCACTATTTTCTTGTATATATATATACATATATATATACGTATGTATAATAAAAAAAATGCATATAAACGAATGGGAAGGTAAGAGGTCCGAAATATCGAGATGCGTCGAGCTATTATTATCGTCGTTATATACATGCGTGTACGCGAAGCGAGAAGAAACCCCTCGTCAGGATCGTCATCGGGGTGACAGGTAAGCTCGAAGAGGGAAAACGGCACCCCGTCCGTTCGGGGTTTGCCGTACGAGCGTTTATAATGTATGCGGTATAACTTGCCCTTGGGGGTCTTCGCGTGCTCCCTTTCCCTCCGCGTCTCCGCGAGCTCCGCGCTTCAAACTTCACCGCTGTCCATTGACGGGACACTGACACCTTTTAATTGTAATCGAATGCGATCTTCTTCACTTTACCTCGATCAATCAATTTATTTTATTATTTATATTGTCGTAATCTATCGTTTTCCGTTATATTATTTTTTAATCATTTATCTTCCGTGTATGCATTTTTTTTACCATACAGTTTACTATTTTTCGAGTACTCGACCGGAAAAGCATAATTTACGATGTTTATCAAAGAAATTTTGTGTTTTATTTTTTTTTTTTCAATTCCTCTATATACGTATGTGTATATACACACGCGCAAACGCATAAATTAAGGCAAATACACATGGCAGTGTCGGCCGAGCGGGCAAGTCGTCTCGGTCCGAAAATTTTCATGACAATCGAGAAGGGTGTCGAGCGCGAGAGATCGGGCGAGCCATGTGACAAACACGGTTGCGCGCTGAAGCAATGAAGAAACGCGGAGCTGCCCAGGGGAAAGCGGGGCAGAGAGACGAAACAAGAGCCGCGGACACGTTCGTGGCTATGCAAATTGTCGTGCACAGCCTCGACACGGTGGAGACGAACGCGCGCCTCCGGCCAGCTCTAGCTCCGGTCGCACGTCGCCTTTTGCATGTGAAAACGAGGCTCCGCTAGTAGCGGCGACACACGCTAAGTGGTCCCGACGTTGATGCCCAAAAAACTTGACTCTCACCTGTCCTCGATCGGAATAATATTTCGCGATCGTGTATTTTTCGTTGATCTTCCGAGCGGGTGGAGAGAGCGCGAATTACGTCTTGGAGTATTTCTTCGATGAAAATTCATATTCTTTTGGTCCAATTTCAATTGTTTTTGCGTAACGCCAAGACCGAAGAAATTTTGGGCAAGCTTCGAGCGATAGAACGATTGCCATTGACTCATCCGTGAACGTGTAATTTCAGTGCAACCGACGATGCTCGCTCCTCGCTCGTAGCTTCGAATCGATAAAATCATTTGAAAAATCATACGCGACCGCCTCGAATGATCGAAGACACGGCTCCCGCCGTGAGAAAGGGCGTCGAATCAAAGGAATCGTATCGAATTTCTTGGTAGCGAGTCTACCCTCATACCTGTCTACCGATAAATTAACTCACCGTTTTTCCATGTCGGGTCGAACACGATCCACCTCATCGAATATCGATTACACGAAAATCCGTTATAGCCGGGCGACGAAGTAGTTCGAAGAGCCGGAATAACAGACGTTCGTATATTGCGAACGGTGCTACGGATAGAGGGTAGTCTCGTGGCGTTACGATAAACGCCGGACGAAGTTTCGATCTATAGAAAAATCACAAACCATTGGAAACAGTGGGTTCGATATCAACCGCCCCGATTATAATGTAAATTAATGTCGCGTCAACCAACCCACAATCATTACCGTCATCCTAAAATTAAAAACAATATCGACGATTTTCATTTACTTTTGCCTCATCTTCTTTTCACATTTTAATCATCGACTCACCGTCTATAAAATCATTAAATTTTCATAAATATACATGTATCGATACTTTCCACAATTAAGAGTGCATTTTGCCCGACGCGTGTTTTCCTTTCTCCAAACATGTTCACTCTCCGCTTCCGACCGATAACTTCTCTGCAAAAAAAAAAAAAACAATGTTCAAACACGCTGCCCGAATGGCCTCGTCTCGAATTCCAGACTCGTTCCATTTTCCCCCGGCCAGCACCTCCTCCTCCCTGTCTAAAATTTCCCTGCATATTGTACGAGCACGAGTACATCCGCCTCGCTCTACCCGGTAAATATGGTAGCGCTCTCCGCGTTATGTAGAACAAGTAATAAAATAATTTTAACGACCTACTTGAATTATGTGCGGTACAAATAATAATATCTGGCTCGCACGCATCCTCGCAATAAATAATAGCCAGGGTGTAACACACCGGCCACCGACACGGTTCTCCACGAGCTGGCTATCGGTCCCTCCAGATTCCTATTGCCGTGCGGTTCTCTCCCCTTCCCGACCCACCTTTCTATATATCGTTGCAACCCCAGGGTCTTCGAAAAACCTCGAGGGATGAAGAAAAAAAAAAAAAAAAAAAGAAAAAAAGTCCCGCGCTCTTCACGCTACCGGGACTCACCTCGGCTGTATGTGGATCGCGCGGCGTACATGGCTGATGCTTATACATAGTTCGGTGTATATAATAACGCACCTAGAGCACCCTGTGGGAGCCCTCGGAACGAATGAGAAATCGGGGCCGGCCTGGCCGGCTCTCAGTGGCTCTCACGAGATTCTTTCTTTTTTTTTTTGTACCGATATTTTTTCCTATACACGTGATTCTGACTTTTAATTTATTTTTCCTTAAACGATATAACAAATTTCAGTTCATAAAATATAACATACCAGTCCTATAAATTTCCTACATCACTTTGTCAAAATTGTCGCGATAATCGTATCAATTGGGAGCACCGGAAACGAAGTTACTCGGCAGTTTAGGACACGATTTTACAGCATCGTCAACTCGCAGGTATTCGATTCGAAGAAAGACAGGATCGACGCAGCGCTCGTGCGCCTTAAAAATTCACTGACGAGACAGGTATACGGCGTATATAGATCACGGTACACCCTTCTCGACACTATTTTTATGAGGGTTTCCGTCCCTTTCGTGGGAATTCGAAAGAACCGAATACATGTCGCACGATTCGATGCGTGACCCCGTTTGATTTTACGGCAGTTCGTTACGCTTCCTATTTTTCTTCCTCGTCTTTTTTTTTTCGTTTTTTTTTTTTTTTTTTTTTCCTGCATCTTGAAATTTAATCGGCAGTTCGAGTGTCTTCGGAAATAATGAATCGGAGCAAGGTCTCTGACAATGTCGACAAAAATCCATTTCGACGGAGTATAAGTTATCGCACTCGGTAGTAATTGCCATTGGTAATGAATATTATTACCGTCATTGCCATCGTCATAAGATTCGTTATCGTTTATCGAATATCGAGGATCGTTGGAGTTACAATTTTGACAGAGTTTTTCGTAAAACAAAAGCTCGTGTGTCGGCAGCGTTGAGCGTCGTGTACATATTTCCGACGCCACGGTAGAATGATCCGTTAACGGGGTGGCGGCAATAAAATTTTATTGGCTGTGCCTGTTTTTGCAATTTGGACCACGAAAATTGGCTGCACCGTGGTACAGGAGGGCAGAGGGGCGAGGGGATGAGTCGAACCCTTCTCGTGGCAGGGTGCTCCGCGTTCGCAGGTATCATCGATCTTCCCTAGGGTTTCGGATTTACAGCTTTACCGGTAGCCCGTGGGCCCCGTAAATGCTAAAAGCAGTTCAACCCCTTCCGCGAACATATCCGTGAATAACCAATTTCCCGGAATCGGATACCGAATACCCCGCGCATCGTGTAAAATTCCTACGAATGTACACCTACGAGTGTTTCGTCGCGCCGGGATTTCTCGTACCTTCGTTTTCCGCACGATTGCACGTGCCTCAATATTTACCGTCGATGTCGAGTACACCTGCGAACGGCTCTGTGACAAGGCGATTGACTAAACGGGAACCTGGAAATTTAAGAAAAAATTAACGACGATCGGGACTCCCCTGAAATCAGAAACACAACGAATTGAACACTTTGAACGGAGTATTTAATTTGTTTTATCGAACAAAAGGAAAGATTAGCTCTTCGGGCTGTTAATTCGAATGCCGGAGCGATCGGTCTCTCGAAAATAAGCAAGTTCGAATCGAGGGGAGTCCGAATAGTAAACTCGAGGATTTTCGTCGCCCGTCGTTCCGGCCACGCCGAAGGCGATGCCCGCACGGACGACATTATTTCGATCCGTTGGAATGGCTTCGATCGAGGCTTTGTAATCGGCCCTCATCGACAAAGACTTTGTTGGCGGCGAGCCTTTCCGATCGCTAAACAGCAATGCCACCGGTAAAACCATCGGCTTTGACGCCCCTCGTTTCTCTCCGAGGCCGCCCCCCGCCCGCGTTCCGTGTATATATTTTGTGTATAGTTTCCCTCCTCGGAGAGAGCTCGTATTCTCTCATTATTCGAAGCCCGGAGAGAGCCTGCCAAATGGAAATCACCTGTTGGCAGTGCAAAATCCACTCGACGCTGAATTATTTTCTTCGTTCGGCTGAGGCGAACGGTTCGAGCCCTCGAGTCCATTGTCGGTCCCTCATTTCCTCTGAAATTCGTTTGATCTGTCCTCGATGCTGATCGACGATTGCCCTATCGAAATCGTTGAAAATACTTAAAAAAATTTTTTTTTTTTTTAATTATAATAATTGTCATACCGCGATTATACGATTAATATTGCACAAAGATATAATTATAATCGACAACTCGAGAGTTTTCAGATGAATAATTGAAATTTTCAAATGAAATTTCCGTTTACTCACATTTATTTTTTTCCTTTGCTTCGACTCAACGCTGACGAAAGGTATTTCGGTTGCGTGGAAAATCTTGACGATCGCTCGTACGATATTCACGTGGGTTCACTGGGCACGACCCACTGGCTCCGACTACACCGGCCGAGTTATACGGCCGTATTGTCCGTCGCGATACAGCCCGAGTACACGCCGAGTGCACAAACACTCTGTGTAAAAGTTCGGGAGCGCCGATGCAACAGAGCGAGCCATCGAGTATCGCAAACATTGATTTGAATCACAAAGAACCTCCACCCCCTCCGCGGTTCGCCCGTATTGTCGGACTGACTTATCGTGCCTCTATCTTCTCCGTCTCTCTTCGGCTCGCGCCCGAACCGTGGTCCGCGCACCGTTCCGAATATACCTCGCTTGCTCGGCGCATACTTTCCTCTATCGTCGCGTTCGCCCCCCATTTTTTTTTTGCTCCATATCAATCGGCACTTACACGAGCGTTTATGTACCACTTGTGGCATCCTGTCTGATCGTCCTCGACTCTCCGGACTGCACCTTCAGTTTTTACCTCCAAAATAAAAGAATATTAATGGTCAAAAATATGAAAATAACAATATAAAAATAAATAAAATAAAAATAAAAATAAATAAAATAAAGAAAATAAAATAACAATATAAAAATAAATTTCTATCGTTACAAAGTACTCGTCGTTAATGGTATTATTATCGGTACGGGACATTGAAGTATTCGTCGGAAAAAATAATGTTATCAAGAAAAAATAAATATATCGAATTTTTGGAGTGACGAAACGCGAAAGAATGAGCGGAGTGCGATTTTACGAGAAGCCGAGTACCTGCTCGCCGCGATCATCGTCCTTTCCCCATCTTTGCAACGACATTAGCCGTAATGTTAGTCGACGGCTCACGTTCGAGTAATCAGTAATAAATCATCGAGAGCGACACACGAAGGCCGAAACGCGGTGTCTCGAGAAAAATATTTTGCTCGCTCGTGAATGACACCGATTTGACGGTAGAGTGGACGGTAGAGTGGACGGTAGAGTGGAGCGGGGGGAGCGACCGTCCGCGGTCAATTCGATGCCCCGAAAAATCTTTTGTCCGCCGTTGGAAATTTTTCGTCTTTTACCTCTTTCGATGAATGTAACCGCAATTATTGTCGTTGATCGGTTTATTGTAACCGAATCGTCCGTGCGGTTATTCCGACCCTTCGAAATCCCTGAAAAATTATTTATTCAACGGTTCCATTGCGATCGAATGTTTTTATTGATTTCAATAAATATTTATTTAAGACCCGCAAAACAATTGTTTTTCCGCGATGTTATGAATAATTGTTCGTTTGTAATCGTGAGTAAGAATAAACGAATTTTCCTCTGTGAGAGGGCTAGAAAAAGAGTAAATACGAGCTTGGAATGTGCGTCGTGTAATTTGTACCACAGTGTATAATTAAATGTTCGTACATATTATTATCCGGCGTTGCATGGTCAATGGGAATGATATAATTTTCCGAAAATATCAGTTACGTGTACTTCTATAAATTCCATTTGTCGTATAATCGCCTCGATATTTTCGGACCGTCTCGACGCCTCGTATCCGAGAGACAAAAGCTCGTGTCACAACATGTTAAAGCGTACCGATTACGCATCAAATTTCTCAACGATCCGACAACGGTACCATTGAATTTTCGGGCCTCAGAATTATTTGTCGTGGAACAAAATTAGAGTATCGATCCCCGCTATTTTCGAATTGCTCGTGGACTTTTTCCGAGAGCTTTGGCTCACCACGAAATGTCTCACACCCGACAACCTGCGACAGTGATTTTTTCAACGATTTTTTTAAATCATTTTCCTCGCAAACATTTCAAAGAAAACGAAAGAGAAATCATCGACACAATATTTTGTCGGTAATTTCGGAGAAAAATGATAAATAAATTTGAGAGAGCGATAAAGGAAAAAAACGACGAGGATCTTGGTTCGCGGATCTTGGAGAATTTGCGACGGTCGATGCCGAAAGGGCGGAGGTTCGGCCTGACGATCGGCCGCGTTGGCTCCGCTCCGATATAATGCCATTTACACATCGATATAATGTACTTACGCGAGCAGGCAATGAGACTCGGCTCGGCGTCGAAACGGGGCTTCCATACAGGGTGGATTGGAACGGCTGACTGTTCGAACCGTTAGTAGGACCTGTTGCCGGCGCGGCACACTATAATGGAAGAATACGTCATAGATAATCATTGCCCGGGCCTCCGTGTGCGTGCGTGTCTGTCTGTGCCTGTATCGAGATCAACGACAATAAAGTAACCGTCGTACAATCGGCACTCGCTTTCGCTTCGGCCCTTCCACTCCTATTTTTTTTTCTTTCTAGCGACCATATATCCGTCTACGTCCAAATATACATGGATATTCATTTGCGGATACCACTGGAATCCAATGAATCGAATATTGATATTCAATTCGTAACGAAACATCATTGTCATCGTCGTTTGTTGTTGTTATTATTATTATTATTATTGTTGTTGTTGTTGTTGTTGTTGTTGGAAAAAGTCGATCGGTGGTCTGTAAGGGAATATTGGAAGGGCGAGTTTACAGATAAATTTGATTCGATGATTTTTCCGCGTTATATTCCATCCCCGAGCGAGCGAATTTTTCTGCCTATCCATCGCGAACCGTCGCTATATCGGATTAATATATTCGCACAATGGGAAAAAAAGGCCTCTTCCGTACGCCTTCTTTCTCGCGCTCTCAGGCTTCGGAAACTTTTCGTTTTTTTTTTTTTTTTTTTTTCCTTCACATATTTCACTCTTTCTTCCACACCGACGTGTGCTTCGGTATATTTTTTTTGCCTTTTTTGTGTTCGCCGTACTGTGTACGAAACGGTATAATAAAGAGGTGAATCGCCTCGCGTCTCACGCAGGCTCGTGAATGCCTGTGCTTCGGCATAATGGAGCGAAAGGAGATGCGCCCGATATGCCATTGGGATTTTTATTTACAAGCCATTCGGAGCCTTTTCCAATCGACTCGAACGGTCTCTCCACGATCAAAGGAGTTAACACACACACATACGTATGCGAAGAATCGCGAGGCACACGCCTTCGAATTCACGAATCTCTCACGACGCATCGTCAATTTTGTTATGCTCTACACACACACATACGTGTGATTCTACATATATATATTTTTGTTTTTAATGGAAAATAAGCTTGGCTGAACTCTGATTCTTCGGTGACAATTAAAATGAATTTATCAATTAATCTCTCGAATCGAACGAAGTTTAGCCTGCTTTGAAAAACGAATAAACAATTTTCGAAATTAAAAAAAAAAATGATACAAGTGACTGGCGCACTCAATTTTTAAACAGCTTCATTTTCCCGAGCGTATGAAGTGTCGAGTGAACTGCAAAAAAAAAAAAAAAAAAAAAAAAACATTAATTCATCAACGAGTCTGGTCGCGATCTCTTCGATCCTGCCATCGATCGTCGTCGAGGCTGCGAGCGAAAAAAAAAAGAAGAAAAACTCTGTCGTACGCGCTGCCACCGTGAAGCAAAGACACGCGGCGCTCGTTCGAAGGTAAATCGTGCAGTCGGTCTTCTCTCGTTGTCCCACGGGCCGCCGCCGTTCTCCGACAGTCGCTGCGTGTCTCGCCGTTCTCTCCTAATTCCCGAGGAGCTCGCACCTCTCTCCACCCGCTCCTCTCTCTCTCTCTCTCTCTCTCTCTCTCTCTCTCTCTCTGTGTTTGAGTCTCCCTCCCGTCGAGAGTCGGGGAACGAGGGAGACCAGCGAGAGGTCGCCTCGTCGGTGTTCCCGTGACGTCACTGGTCGAAATCCCGCCCCACGGTGCCGCGAGTCTTTCCGATTGGCCGTGGGAAATGATGGCAGGCCGGTTTGCCAATCGATCGCGAGCTCGTGACTCGTTCCCCCTCGAGGGTTCCGCCGTGAGAGGGGTGAAAGCTTGATGGACAGGGTGGATGGAGGGTCGGAGGGGCGGAGGGGTCGAAGGTGAGGGAGAGAGGGTGTAGTCACGCCGGCGCGGATCGGGCCACTGGCTGGTGGGGCAATCGCGCGGTGAGTCGAGCTCGCGGAGTCGCGGGCCGGTTGGTGGGGGTCGCCGCGAGGGACAGAGCGCGGTAGGGGCGCGGTAGGGGCGAGACCGCTCCGACCGCTCCGACCGCCTCGACCGCCTCGGCCGCCTCGGTCGCCTCGGCAGGAAGCGAGCCCGCTCAGGGCCCCCGTTACCAAGAGTCGGGACCCCAACGCGAAAGCCACGAATGCTCAGACGGTTCCGTTCTTCCGAGGAGAGTGGAGCTCGCTACTTCGGCTCGCTCGCTTCGACGACGACGACGACGACGACGACGACAACGACAACAAAATCTATACATGTATACGAGTAAATAGATACGAGCGATAGCGCGAGGACAACAGGATCGTATTGTTCGATACGTGCGCGTGCCGGAGTTACGTCGATAACTCGCGTATCGCGGCGGAACGAATTCCCGGGAAAACGACTGTGGTTTTGTGTGCCGATTGGAATGATGATTATTAAAATTGACCAAGAACGCGATCGCTCGTGAGAGACCGAAGGATTTTATTTTGTCGATCGTCCTCCCGTTAATTCCGCGACAAGGGAGATTCTTGCCCAGTGGTGATTAAAAATTCAGTGAAAAAGAAAAAATAAAGAACAACAAAAAACACGGGAATAAAAAAAAAAATATATCTACATACGTATCGAGAGGGAAAATTGATGAAAGTTTGACGGGGAATATCGACGCGAGGTCGGTGGTCGAGGCTTTCGAGAAGCGCGAATTATACCGCGAGAGCCGGTAAGCGAATCGCCGAGACAGTGACAGTGCATTCGGGTTCTCGTTCACGGCGCGCCGGTCACGGACGGACATACACGGACACAAAACGATTGGGAAGGTTCGGTAAGAGTGAACCGCGATCGCGACACGCGGACCGATCGTACGGAGAAGGAGAACGGTGAAATTCGTTCGGAGTGTCATGTTCGCGGGTAAGGAGACCCGTTGCCGAGTGTCCCGTGCCGGTGCGCATCAACGCTGCCACAGCGCCGGTCACGACTGTTGACGCGTTCACCGAGGATTCGCGGAGCGGTGTGATATGCGATCGGTACGAACGTACGATCGCCGTTAGCGGGAAAGAAAGCGAGGGTTCGTCGAGGTTGTCGATCGGACATTCCGGATCGTCGAGAGGAATCGTCGGGGAAGGAGGACCGAAACGCGCCGAACGGAGCCAACACGATCCTCGCGCGACACTGCTCGGTGAGCCATCGACGAGGTTCGAATCTCCGGGGGAGGGGGGAGGGGGGCGGCGATCGTTGACGAGAACGAGGCAGCCCGTTCTTTCCTATCGTCGAGGTGAAAAGAAAAGGGCGGCAAGCTGTACGGGCACAGGGAGGAGGATATGCTAACGATGGAGTCGGATCTGAAGGGCGGCAGTCTGCACGGTCAGATGCCGCCTCATCCGCACCAGGGTGTATCGCCTATGGGGCATCACACCGGTGTCTCACCGTACGGTGCTCTGGGCTCGATAGTCCACAGCCCGGCGTTGTCGGGCAGTCCGCCGAGTTCCGGTGGTCTCGTCGGGCTGAGTCTGCAGCATCATCATCAGGCTTCCCAGCAGCACCATTACGCGTCTATGCAGGCGGCCCAGCAGCAGCAGCAGCAGCAGCAGCAGCAGCAGCAGCAACAGCAGCAGCAGCAACACCAAACGATGCACTCGCTGGTGGCCCAGCATCAGGCAGCTACCGCGGCCGCGGCCCAGGCGGCGGCCCAGCATCACAGCCACCAGCAGCAGCAGCAGCAGCAACAGCCGCAGCAGCAGCAGCAGCAGCAGGCGTCACAGCAGCATCAACCACCGAACAACAACAACAACACGAGCAAGAACAACAATATAGACCGTGTGAAGAGGCCGATGAACGCGTTCATGGTCTGGTCGAGGGGACAACGCCGCAAGATGGCTCAGGAAAATCCCAAGATGCACAACTCCGAGATATCGAAGAGGCTCGGCGCCGAGTGGAAGTTGCTCAGCGAGACCGAGAAACGGCCGTTCATCGACGAGGCGAAGAGGCTCCGCGCGGTTCACATGAAGGAGCATCCGGACTACAAGTACCGACCCAGGAGAAAGACAAAGACTCTGCTGAAGAAGGACAAGTTTCCGCTCGTGGGGGGTGTCGCCGGTGTCGGCGGTATGCTCGGCGTTGATCAGAGACAGGTCAGCGCCGCCGGCGGAGCCCAACAGGCCCAGCTGCCCAGGGACGTCTATCAGATGCCCAACGGTTACATGCCGAACGGTTACATGATGCACGATCCGACAGCCGCCTATCAGCAGCACGCTTACGGGGGTCACATGGGGGCCGCCGCGGCTGCCGCAGCCGCCGCTGGCTATCCCAGGTACGACATGGGACATCACATGGGTGGCGGAAGTCCCAGCCCCATCAATAGCTATATGAATGGATACGGCGGTTACGGCACGACGACGGTACCGGGCGGTTCACCCTCGCCCTATCATCAAGCCCAGCCGGGATCCCAGATGTCCAGTCACAGTCCCAGCGGGAGCAGCATCAAATCGGAACCGACGAGTCCCGCGAGCGGCGGAATTCACACGCCGACACCGAGCGGAGCGTCCTCGGGTGGGGGCGGTAGCAGCGGAGGACCCGGTTCCGGCGTCAAGAGGGAATACATGGGACAACAGAGCCAACAACCGCAGGGCGATCTGAGACAAATGATCTCCATGTACCTGCCGCAGGGCGGCGAGCAAGGCGTCGTCCAGCACAATCCGGGCGTTTACTCACCGGGACCGTCGCCCGATCCGCTCGCACAGCATCACTCGGCCATACCACCGCTCACCCACATGTAAGCATCGAATCAATCTCTCTCTTTTTTTTTTTTTTCGTTTTTTCGTTGGTTCTTTTCCGTGGCTACGTTGAGCGGTCCTCTCTCTCGCGGTTAAACGCACTTTTCGTATCGCCCGCGAACTCGTCGCTGAGTATTCGCACGGCGACGACGACCGAAACTAGGGGAAAAAATTTATTCGGGGCTGAGTATGCGAGGGCGTTGAAATCTCCGTTTGTGTTTCAGTCTTATTTTTTTTGTTTTGTTGTTGTTGTTGGTTGTTTTTTTTTTTTTTTTTTTTTTTTTTTCCTACTAATTCGTAGACATTGGGGATTGTGTTTGGATGGTTTCTCTCCTCGATCGCCGGAAAATTCGCCGCCGAATATTTACGAGTCGGAGATGATTGAAGGGGCGAAAAATTGATTCCCGACCAAAAATTCTTTGGGATCGAATCCTGATTTGGCTTGCATAATTTTTTTTCTTTTTTCGTCATCTCCGGTCATTCGAGTTCGGCCGGTAGGGTTTTTTCGTCGTCGATTCTATGTGAGTCAGGTTTGTTTCGGGGCGACCGGTGGATTGCACCGAGTGACCGTTGAACCGTTGATCGTTGAATCTTGTCTCGATTCGACGTCCGCTCTCGCGGTCTTCGATCGGGTTGTGCAAGCTCCCCGGCAATCCCGCTTCCGACGCTGTTCGTCGAGCGTCCCTCGCGAATTTCGCCCGGGACGCTTCGAGTCAACCCCGTTGTGCATGACGCTTCTATTCCGAGGGTATTTTTGTGGGATGTAGTCGACGATAATGACGATGATGATGCTTAATTTCAACGTGTGACTACCGAGTGATCGTTTCAATCTTTCCACTTCTCTCCGACTCCACTATTATATTTTATTATTTTTCAAGAAAACATTTTTTTATTGTATCTTTTTCGCCGCTCAGGCTCGAAATCGACTCTGCACTCCTACATAAAAACCTTTTTGCCTCTCTGTTTATCTTATACAGATACGGTCGCGCGCGACTCGTATACGCGCCGAAATGAATCCAAAAATCAGCGACAAAAAAAAAAAATCAAAATAAAAATTAAAAAAAACACAACCAAACCGAATCCTCTAACGAAAAAAAAATCAACTGACCTCGTAGGATAGCTTAGACGCGGATGGAAGGACCAGCGAGATATTAGCGACGTACTCCGATGGCAGAACGGACCGACGGATCTTTTTGATGGAATAAAAAAATCAAAACAATTTTTACGAAAGACAAAACAAAAGATTAATCAACCGAGCAATATCCAGGAACGATAATCGCAGCGCGCATCGAACGGACCGGACGAGTTTTGCCGAGGACGATCGGAAATACGTAGAGAGTATCGAGCCGAGACAAGGGAGGAGGAAAACACGGAGTGCAAAATTGACGCGGGAGCCTGCGAGTGAAAAAAAGGAATCTCGCCCGAATCGTCAAGAAAAAACGGCAAAATATTGATCGGAAGTCGATCAATGGAAGGAAAAAGGACGAGAGTTTTCGACGAAGAAAAAGTGCATTTTTCCGCGGAATTTTGAGAATCGAAGATGCCACTTTGAAGATAGGATTTTTTTTTTTTTTTTTCCAAAGTGCGACCCCCCCGCGTCTTGTGCAATAATTCTTTCTCCTTTCTCTTCGTTCCTGTGCGTCTGGAGGCTAGATTCAATAAATAAATAATAGAGTGATAACGAATCAAAGGTATTTACGAACAGAGGTAAAAAATCATGATAGTAATGAATGGAACAAAAAAATACATAGACGCGAAAATTCATTAAAGCGTCGAGTGGGGAAAAAAATGCCACGTTCCTCTCGAGTGACCACTGTGATAAACGACAATTCCGCGTCGAAGTAGGCTTCCGAGTGACAAACGAGGCGCGCAAGCAGAGAAACGAAAAAAATCATCGAGAGAAACAAATTTAAAGATTAAAAAAAAAAAATAAAAACGCGAGTTTAACGAGACGGAATAAAGTTTTTTTTTTTTTTTAATTATAATAATAACAAATAATAAAGGATAGGGATAGAGTTGGTGGCTGAAGAATCGTCGTGCGTGAAGACTAAAAAAATAAGGAGTAGAAGCCCCAAGTGACATTCGACTATGCAGGTTAAATATTTGCCACGTTAATTTTTTTTTTTTATTTATTTTTTTTTTCGGGAGCGCGAAACTTTTACGTTTGTAAATATTATTTATACGAAGGGACAAAAGAATCTTCTGCATATGCGTGTACGTGTATATATTGACGTTAACGTGACGCAACAGGAAAAAGATAGTATTATGTGTATTGTAAAAAGAAATTGAAAAAAAAATTCAATAAATTTTTGCGGAGAAGTTTGCAGAAAAATTTTTTTCCCCCTTTTTTTTTTTTTGTAATTTCTTCGTTCTTCGTTGTATCACGAAACGGGGTCCCGCGGGACGATCCAACCCCCTTATCCTTGTAAATATTGAAAATAAATTAAATAAAATGGATAGATAACATTTTGAAAAATTGAAATAGAAAAATATCGACGAAACTTCACGAATGAAAATTAATTGCGGACTTGCGTAATAATTAACACGACTCTTTGGCCACGCCTACTGCTATATATCATTAGTTATTATTCATTACGATTGTATCATTAATTATTATTGTCGTTGAGTATTACCACAGCAGTGCCCTTATAAAAAAAAAAAACAAACAAACACATTATAATTATTATCGTAACATTATTTGTATCATTACTATTATCATTACTATTATTATTATTATTATTATTATTATTATTATTATTATTATTTCAATATTATTATGATTCATCGACATTATATATATAAAATAACTACTATGATTGTCGTTAATAATTACGTTCGCCCTGTCACAATTTCGTTCCTTTCCCAAACGTCAAAAAAAAAAAAAAAAAAAAAAAACGAAATCTTTTCTCGCCTGTTCGGATTTTTTTTTCCAACAATCGTTGAAATTACCATCATCATCATCGTCGCTGCACTCACTGCAGAGAGAATCTATTGAAAATTCATATTTATCATAGGTTCTGAAAAGAATATCCAAAAATAATTCCATTTTAATTTTTGTCTTTTCAATTTTGTTTTTTTTTTGTTTTGTTTTTCTATACTGCAATAACTGATCCGTGACTGTGATCCCGTACAGGGCCTATCGGACGACGTTTTCCTCGTATTATTGCGACCGAGCCACCGGTCCGTACGCTCAAGAACGAACTAACGGCGGACGACTTCACACACTCGAACTTTAGAGTGGGAAAAAAAGAACACACGAGACATAAAGATAATGATAATTAAGACCCTTCCGGAGACACAACTTCAGGAAACAATACACACGACGACGCGGAGCTGGGTCATTACGAAGAAAAAATTCAAAAGCGATAAAGAAAAAAAAAATGAATACCCATACATTATAATACCCATCTCTGTGTCGGCTCTCATACCCCCATCAATTTTATGTTTGTAACTAATGTATATAGCTACCGTTTGCCAAAAAAAAAAAAAATATATATATATATATATATACGTACATATATATATTTCGCTCCGACGCCTGAACATGTAATGGACTAAAAATTACGAAGATTCGTGATGTTGAAAAAAAAAATGAGCATAGAACAAAAAAATAAAATAAAACGATGACAAGCAGAGAAACGAGGTTTCGAGGAGGTTGCGTGCGACGAAGGGCTCTCAATTAAAATGTTAGAAAAAAAAAAAAGTAAAAAAAAAAATGGTACGCGACACGCGCCGACACTGAGCGAACCTCCTCGTGCCCTCATCGTTCGTTAAGTATTATTAAAGAGTATCTTAGGCCGCAGTTGTAAGGGCGACAAGCTTTAGAACCGAATTATCGAGCCCGAGGGGGTTAATGCGAGAATGAAAAAATGAAAAAAAAAATAGACGCATCTTTTTTAAGTATAATTTGAATTATAAGCGCTTTGTACAAATTATTGATAAACGATAATGCAACTTTTAACAAAAAGAAAAGAACTCACAGCGACAAGAAAATCGTGGAGCCATTGGTATGTAAATATTGAAAAATGTTTTCTCCTCGTACGGGACGTTCGTAAAATAACGTCCTCGACGCTGTTCTTGAATATATATATTATATATATATATTGATTAAGTGAAAATGCCTTGCGTTTTTATTTTTTTCATTCCGAAACGATTGACACCCAATCACGAAAAAACACAAACACACAAAAACAAATCCTAATCACCGTTCCCGAGATGGAGAAATTTTGAAATTGGTCGGATCGGATTTCGTTCGATATCGCTCGATCCGGGATGGAAAATGAAAAATACATGCTCGGTAGGTCCGAGAATTCAGGTAACTATCGATAAAATTTAATAAAATGTGTTTATTAATTTACGCCTTTTTTTTTTCTTCAATCTTCTCGAGTCGTGCTCCTTTCGTGACGAAATTTAAATTCAATTATTTTATTCAATGATGTGTTCAATAAAAAATAAATAAGATTATTCGTTCGCGATTCGCGAAGCGCGTTGCGATCCGAGATATTCGTTTCTGGTTAAACGTATTCATGCTGCCGCCTGCGGGACTCGGTGTAGCTCACGTTGAACTCTCTACCGCGCTCTCCAAAGTGCTTTCAATTATGCGTTCGCGTAACAGGCTGAGATTCCGCGCTGCGCCCGGATAACTCGGCGAACAATCAGGCACAAAGTCACGGACCATTAATTTTTATCGCGATGTATTTTTTTCTTTTTAAGCGAAAATTAAATAAATCAAAGAAATTTATCGATGATCACCTGGCGAACGAACGATCGATCGATCGTTTGATATTTCAGATTTTGAGATTTTTTTCAATTCCCCAAATATATCGTTCATTATTTTTCAATCCCCGGATAATAAATTTCGAAAATTAATAGTAACAATGATTGTTCCAATGTTCCGGGGAAAAAATTGATTTATTATTTCGTCGAATATTATTTGATTTTTGATTAGCGGTTTTCGGTTGGCAATGGCGCTGTGTAACAATGAACGAGCGATAATGCATTTCTGTTAATATCGTCTATCCGTCATTGAATCGGCGACGCAGCCAGCCGAGCATTAATCTCCGTCCGACGAATTAACGAGACGAAGAGAGGGAGGGAGAAGAGTTTTCGCGCCATTAGTGCGACTCGATTAACGCCCGGATATATATAATTCGTATAATGTGAAAAATTTGCTGGAAACAGCCGCCGTCGGGCGCGCGGAAGGTAACACAATTATTTGGCTTTCCGGTTGGCGAGATAAACGCCGGGTTTGTTATTGAACTAACCGTTCTCGGCACATCTGTGTGTACGTATCCCTGTCGATCTTTTTTCACCGGCGCGAATCAATTCGCGCGTATAATTTCACGTTCCGCCTTAAATACGATCACCACGATTTATTTTCTTGACGAAAAAAAAAGTACCAAAATTTCGTACAAATGTGTTTCACATTTTTTTCTATATCGACACCCACACCCGATACTCGACCCACGATAACCAAAATGTTCGGAAAATGTTGATCATTCGAAATTCGTAACGGTGTCGCGTCGATTAACAGTAGAGTTTGTACGGGGGGGGGGGGGGGGGGGGGGAGAAAAGAAAAGGAAAAAAAAAAAGATTTCGAAGAGATAGAAGATGGGAGGCGACGTCTCTATGATGGACGATCGTGAGACGTGCGGGGATCTCGCGGCCCTCTCATCGTCGGACTTTCTCTCATCGTCTCGAGTGTAACGTCTGAATCACAGTTCGGAGTTGTATGACCTCGTAGCCACGCTGCTCGCGCGCGCCTCTCTCAACAGCGAGCCGAACGAATTTTTATTTCTCGGCGAACGATCACGCGCTCCCGCGAGATCGAGCTCTCTTGTGTAAATATTACGGAATGTTATTCGACCGCGAGAGCTCGGAGCGAACGAGTTCCGACGAAAGTATCACGGAAAATGCAAAGAAAAAGCGTGTACATTTTTTCTCGCGATCGTTGTTGTCGTCGGTGAATTTTGAGTCGGAGATTTCCACGAGGGTTGCCGAGCCGGACAAACCGAGGCGACGCGCTCACGATTATTCCCACGCGTCTCGTCCTCGCGCGGACCATTCGAATCGATCGAGCAAGCACGGATCTCTCCGTGTCCTCGTTGAAAAGGCGGCAATAATTTGCGGCTTGGCTCTCCGCCGTGTCTCGCACGCGCAAATTCGCAGCTACACCGAACGGCACCGGTTACCGCCTCGGACGCTAAACGGCTCTTATTCGATTACCGACTCTCGTAATTTGATTCTTCGCGTCTCATTATCCCGCCGATTATCCCTCATTATCGCGTTATCTCGAACGAAACTTTTATTTTTTTAGGCTCTCATTTATTTCGGAGTACACAAAGTGGCGCGATGCAAAAAAATTAACGGCGTTCCGAAACCGTTAAAAAATTCTCAGGACCAAGTGCAGACAATTTCAAAGATTTTTATTGAATCTTTTGTCCGCATCTTCGATTTCATTTTCCGTGCGTTTTATTTGTCATAAATAAAAATATCGAAATAAAAATTGTCAAAAATCGTCGACTCGAGGATTTCCATTGAAATTCGAGGAAAAAAGAAAATCGAAAAATAGGAAATTGGTTTAGCGGAAATTGGAGCCGCGTGGATGAGGGAGAAGGGATGTTGGGCGATTCGTTAATTGGCAATTTGCGGTATCGAACGGTAAAGGCTTGGCGCGTAGCCGCATAGCTGCAGGCCGAGGACGGTCAAAGCCTCCGCACACGCTTCGGGCTACCGATAGACTCGGAATAAAAAACGAATTCACTAAAAAAAAATCCGTGCCACGGAGCGCGGTGCATCGTACGCGGTAGCTGGGAGGGCATCGGCGAGGATCGAAACGAGTATTCTCCCGGTCCTGTACACAGCCTCGTTTCGACTATCGACAGTCCCGGCATTCATCGAAATTCGGAATAGGATAGGAGAGGCTCCCGAGTCCCGTCCAAACTCATTCGATCTGTGCACACGTGTGTGTATATCGGACTTTATCGAGAGTCGAAAGTGCGGGTTACGAATATAATTATGCGGAAAAGTAACGCGGCCGTTCACTTCGGCGATGCGATTTCGCGCGACCGAGGGGGTTCCAGCAAAGTTTCCGACCATTCGGATTTCACACCGCTCTTCCCTTGGCTCACGGATACTTTCGCTCTCGGGACACCACCCGCCGTTTTTCTTTTCGAATTACGCAACCGCGCCACGCCGCTTAATCATTCACATCCGCCGGTGACAGGGACGAGTGCGAAAAATTGAAAATTTTCCCAATCGACTCGTTTTTGTCGGAACTTCATTTCGCCAAAAAAAATTTCTCCTCGCGTGCTCCGTGCGTCGAGACTGTCCTATCCTCACTTTTGCGAAATTTGTTTTCATCGTATATCGATGCAACCTGTGGTATACGAACGAACAATGATCGATCGGACTTCCTGCGGCAAGCGTTTTGCGGTCACGATCATTTTCGTTCCTTTCAACGTTCTTCCATACAAAAGCGTGTATCCGGTCGAGTGAGTTTTTCATGTCAACGGCATCGGTGGGAATAACGTCGATCTTTCAATTTTCACACGAAACACTCGAGCCAAACACTAAAAAATAATGTTTCCGCTCCGATCCGTCGTAACGGTTAATTTTTCACCTCTCTTGAAAAAAAACAAAAACAAAAACAAAAAAAAAGTCGGAGAAAATGTGTTGGTAAAGAAGGAAAAAACAAAGAAAAAAATCCGTACACGTTTCTCGTCAGAAACCGATAATTTGGGCGCTACACGTTTTCAAAGTGATTCTTCGGCGATGCGGATATTTCGATGGCGATGGTACCGCGGGCTTCGGCCTAAGTAGACGACGAGGGACGATCGTTACCGAAAGAGTCACGGGACTGGTCCCGGTCCGACGACTATCTACGGGGTCACTTTTATCGCAAACAAATGGGTTGCCGCTCGTTCGTTCGCCCGTTCCCTCACCGCGCCATTCGTAGTCGTATATTTCAACGAAATTTATTGTTTATTATTCCGTCGCCGTCGCGAATGATATAGAGGCCCCTCACTCCGTCGCAGCGTGTTTGCCCCGGTCCGGCTTCGCGTTAATGTCGTTAATAGCCTCCGAAAGCAGCGGTCGTGTCCCGGTGGTTTGCCGGCATGAACGGATAGATAAAATGAGAAAAAACCAGAACGAAGAGGAGGTACGGAAGAGAAACCGGCGAGCCTCTCGGAGGGCCCCCCTTCGCGCGAAAGGACCCGAAAGGACCGTACGAGCGGGGCCCGCCCAGTGAAAAATTGCTCCGAACGAGTTTCTGGATGCATCTTTTTTTTTTTTGTTTTTTTTTTCTTTTCCGTAACTACTCTCGCTTAGAGTGGATTTATTGCTGCAATTTTTACATTTTTTTGTTTTGTTTTTTTTTTTTTTTCGCACCGCTAACGGCTCATGGTAATTCAAGAGTGGTAATGCTAGTTGTTTCTCTGATTTTTTGCGAACGGACACCCACGTCGGATCGTTTGTTTCGTGTAAAAAATGGAACGGAATTGGAAATAGAAGATAGGATATCCGAATAGGTGGGCGACCAAAGTTCGCATGGACCGCGACGGACTTTGCTTTTCTTTGGTTGTAAAATCTTATTTTTTGGAACGGAAGTGATGCCGCATCGGAAATGACGGTTCCGGTCGAAAACCGGGATTCTTCGAGTTTGAATTTGTTTTCTCGCGATCACACGGTGAACGCTGATTTTTCCTACGCGTCAATATCCCCGCCGACGATCGTCGGGCAGTCTCGTCGTTCGATCGGACACGAAACGTGAAACGGCGGTTATCGTTACTCGGCACGCATCGAGCTCGAAGCTCCGCTCCGGATCCCTCGCGGCTCGACGCTCGCCGCTCGCGTCGCGAGCGTTAAACGTCCCCTTGACGAGGGAAAAAAACAAAAAAAAAAAAGCGAAATACACTTAGCCCGGTAACACCTTACGTGCGTGTAGCCGTATTATTCGTCGTCGCGGATCGCGAGTCGCTCGAGCCTCTAGCGGCCCATATCACGCCAATCAGTTAAATCCAGCGCTCTCGGAGCCTCGACGCTAATGCGTTCTTAATGCGACAAACTCGCTTCGAGTAAACTGGACTGCGAAGGAAGAAAAAAAAATGTGAGACTCGACGACGACGACGACGTACCTTAATCGTTCGTCCGTGCGAATCAGCGTAAAGCTTAATCAAAATAAATAGATGGTGGGAAAAAAAAAAAAAAAAAAAAAAAAAAAAAAAAAAAATTGAAATTACGTGGAATATATCGATCGGTCGTAGAGATAACTAATCAACTCCCTCGTAAGCCGGTACTCGAGTTTTTTTTCCGTCCTGTTCGAATTTTCAGTCGTGTGTTTGTAAATCTCTCCGACGATTAGTCAAACTCGCTTCGTTTTGAAATATGTATTTTTCAACGAACTTACGAAAACTACGCGTTTTACTCGGCTGGCCATGAGACTCTAATGTTCGATTCGCATGCCTGTGCGGCACCGGCGGTAAAAAAAAAAAAATCGAACGCAGAGTTCTCCCTCGGCTTAATCGAACGCGATCGTAATCGCTCGATTCGTCTTAATTTTCTTTCCGGCAATACGTCTCAGGCTCCGGGGATTAATTTACTACCATCAAAGATTGTAACGCGACGTCGTCAATCGGCCACTGACAAGAGCAAAGATCGTCACAGGAGAATTTACGTTACGAAAACAAACAGAGGCAAATAATATCGTAGCGAACGTAATAATATCGGAACGATAAATACATAAGACGAGATACGCAGCCGTTTCTCAATGCCGCCGCCGTTACACGATAATCCCGATCGTTCGGTTAATTTAACTCGACACTCTATTAATATTTATGAATCGATCGAAGGTTCGAACGGACGCGAAAAATTTCGAAATGTCGAAAATTTCGCATTCAGCGAATTGTTCGTCTCGAATTCTGTTCAATGTCCAAATATCGAAGCTGTCTCTGCGGGTTTCCCCATCACGATAATAAACACCGTACGTAAATACGTGAACCCCGCGGGGAGACAGAAAGTAAAGAGATCCGAGCATAAACACACGGTTACATAGTCCGTTTGAAACAATTGAAAATACAATGAGCACCGTAACAGCAGCGAGACGCGCATATACGCGGATAAAGAAGAGCGAGTCACTCACCTCTCGACACTTTTTTGTTTCTCTGACGTTTTTATCCACTTCCGCCATCGGCCGAGTCTCTCGAGCGGGCCGAACGTCCCCGCCCGCGGCTCTCGCACTTTCATTCGTAATTCCCATTGTGCGGATCGACCCGCGGCACCCGACCCTCCGATTCGATAAACTCGAATGATCCGCGCCGTGACACTTCTCGCGTACCTCCAGCGACGATTCGTCGAGCAGCTCCGGCTTACCTAATTACGTGAATAAAGCAATTAACCAGGTACGAGCGCGACACTGCTGGGCTCCCGTCAATCGTCTCGATACGGCCAACCGTACTCGTCCCGTTAATTATCAATCGCTCATTAGCATCCGACAACCTTTTCGACTGTACGCGCAAATGAAAATATACGGGATACAAAGTTCGCTATGGGCTTTCGAATATTCATACTCGATACAACATTTTCGAGATTTTTTTTGTCACTCCTCTTGATTCCTCGATTCCTTTAATTTTGCATTCTGTACGTGTAACAAAATTAGCCTCCACCGTCACGATACAATGTATAATACATCTGTAATATGAAGAAAAAAATTGGGTCAGTGAGAGGGGCTTCGATAATAGAACTATTATAAATATCCGTTGATGTACGCAGTCGCGTGTGTATCGAGGGAGAACGGCATCGGAGGTGTTGGGTAGTGTTGCATTTATGATGGAGTATGCACTCGACGTCATCGACACCCTGCAGCGGTGTCGTACGGTTGCGTACGGTTGCGTACGGTTGCGTACGATGCTCACGGTCTCGTAGGCGCGAATGCAACGAGGCAGCGATTGCGCGCTGTCGCGAGTGCTCGAGTATAATATGGACGGGTTGCGCATAAATTGCTGCCTCGGCGCATCGTGCGCCATTCCAATAAAATCCTGCCTCAAAAATATCTACGCTCGATATTTCTCCTCTCTCTCTCTCTCTCTCGGTATCGGAAGTACGAGGAAAAGGTGCGACAAAAAAGTCGCCGCGGAGGTGAAAAGTAAAAAGTAAAAAAGAAAAAAATAAATGAATAAAAAGAAATTCGAGTGAAGGAACCGAGCGAGGATGGCGCCGCGGGTGCGAAAAGCGAGTCGAGGACAAGGAGTCGAGGCAAAAATAAGTCTGCGAGCTCTGCCCGACGGGAACGTGTACTAATTACTTGAATCTCGCAATTAAGTGCACCCCCCCCCCCCCCCCGGGGTAAGCGGAGAGAGAGGAAAAAAAAAAAAGAACGAAGAATCCATGCGAGCAGAAAGGGCGTGAAGAGGAGGGCGCGACTTCGCGGAAGCACGTTTCGCGCTTCCACTGTTTTTATCTTCGCTGTATCAACACGGTGCTTTCTCCCTCGCTTCCGCTGACGCTCGCCGGGAGCAGCCGAGACGGCTGCTGAGAAGATGCGGCAACCGACGCGAATTCGGTGCGCATCACTCCTCGCAAATTAATTGAGGCGCATCCGAGCGGCATCGTCCGCGCAACCCTTCGGATGCGACTGCTTCGAGTCCCACACTCGTCTCTGGAACTCCCTCCCCTGACTGTCTCTATCAACGACCGCACATGCGACTCAACGGCACGGGCGATATTCCGAAAAAGTTTTCGTTATCGTGTTTCTCAAACTACTTTTTTTATTTTTTCATTTTTCAATAGGGGTTTTTTTAGTTTTTCGGTAATTTAATTAATTGCCTCCTGAGAAACCGGGCAAAATCTAATATAAAATAAATTGTTGCGCGCAAACGCCAATGATTGTCGTTTTCTTCCTTCGAGTCCGCGGTAGGTCGATTTCGTTCGGCAATATAAATAATGAGAAGCGTGGAAAAAAAAAAAACAATAATGAGAAAGTTAATGCTGTTTTGTGAAGCGATCGAGAGAACGTGTAAAAACAAGGCCGGTAAAAACATTGTCGCAACGAGGCGCGGCAAAGTTCAACACAATGTGCCACTTAACGGGTTAATGGCGCGTCGAAACGGCCCGAGAAGAACCCTTAATCGAGCGCAGCCACGAAACAAACACGCGACCAAGGTAACGAAAAAAAATTATTACCATTTTTTTGGAGTCGATCGAGCGTGAAAAATGGACTTTGCCGAGAGAAGCGATCGAGAGCTCTCGAACGATTTTGTTCCTCGATGACCTATCGAGAAAATGCTGAATAAAAGTCTTCGCAAGCTGGCTAATTAATTTTTCACGTTGCACCGGAAAATATAAAATAACGATATTAACAAATTTTCTCGCAAATTTCACACACCGACGGATAAAGTTGGAGAAGGTGGGAGAGCGTTCGAATTATTCGTCGGGCATACATAATTTTACGCGGCAGCTTGTTCGTTTTAGTTTCTAAATATAGACGGGCTTGGTAATGATTCATGAGAATTTTTTTTTTATCTCATTTTTTTTTCTTCGTTCTCCCCGGCCGACGCTGCAGCATCACCGGCAGCAGGTATATTTAATAACCAGCTCCACTACCTGGAGCCCGCTGATGATGACGCTGAGCCTCCGGCAACGCGACTCTCGAGCGGGCGGAATATTTTAAGCCACTACACATTCTCTCCTCTATTTTTTTTTCCTTCATAATTTTTTTCCTATCTCAAATTTAATTTGTCTCGTTATATGAGGCACCTGAGAGAGACTCGTCCGGAAGCTGGAGATTCGTATCAATTAATGAAGAGATGACGTTAAAAACAAAAAAAAAAATAACCGTGCTCTTTTAATTTTTAACCGATTCGAAGAGAGCCAAATAAATTAGGTTGAATCGAGTCGCGGACGAGAGATAACTTCGATTCGAATGTCACGCGTTAAATATTCAAATTCAATTGCATAATTGCTTGCGCGAACTTTACCGCGACAACGACTTTGACAATGTTTCATTCGAATCAAACGAATATTCCGCGCTATTAAATTTTCTTCCGTTAAATATCAATGGTAAATTATAATTGAATGAATTTTTTGTTGTCGCGAGGTTAAGCTTCGACAGAAATATTATCGCGAGATAGCAAAAAACGAGCCAGGCGCCACAAATCACGCGCGAAATAATTTAATTTACGAGCGCCCCTCGGTCGGCGAGCGAGACTCTCAGCCGACTGGGCTAGGCGAGTGGAAAAGAGCCGAAGGTGAGATAGTTTGTGTTGACCTCGGCGAGAACGCATTCGCACCGGAGTATATGTTCCACGAGACATACGTGGGAAGTCGATAAAATAAAATTATATTAAAAAAAAAAAAAAATGAAAAAGAAAATATTTATACGGTGCGCTCATTAGATATTCGTAGCGCGAGGAAAAAAAAAAACAAATTATCGCGCGGCTCACGCGCCCGTCGACTTCACCCTCGTCGGTGCGACCTTCCCCTTCAAGGTTAAAAAAACGTCAGAAAGAATGACGACAAAATGATCGTAAACAAAAAAATTACCGAAATTTTTTTACCGTCGAAGCTTTGATAGTCGTTTCACGGTAATCTTCGAAAATTACGGCAAACTAAAATTATCACGATATCGTAAAGATTTTAGTACAAACCGTTTATGGGATTCCAGAAACGCACGTGCGTTGCGACTTGAGAATGACGACGTCATCGAAGAATCTCTTTGCACGCTTTTTACTGAAAATTTGAGATTCTCCGGGTTATCCGACAAGAACAATTATGTCCAGCCTACTGGGAACGCGTGTCGCGAGAACGTCGTGAAAAAAATATTGAAAAAATCATAATAATATTTTGAAAAAAGTCGGGGTCGTCGGCGTGAACCGGACGGCCCCGAGAGGTGGCAAACCGGCCAGGTACGGCCAGGAGAGGAGCTGCCTGTGTAAAGTTTTTCTGGAGCCAACGGGAGACTGCGGTCGAGAGCAGTCCAACGTGTCATATTAGGATAACCAGGAGTTCGAGATTCCAGAGACCCTCCGTCCAGCCCCCCCCCCCCCCTCTCTTCCGATACATCCTTCGTATATTACGCATTCCACATCGGTCCATGGCGATGAAAAAAAATTCACAAAAATTTCCGAAAAATTGTACTTGCTTTTCCAAAATTCCCGAGGATATATATTTTTAATTCGGCGCCTCAATCGATATATATATATATATATATACACACATGTATTGTAAACTCCTTTAATTTCTCGTTTGCTCTCTCCACCGTCCTCCCATCCTCGACGCCTCGACTCCGGGCAGTCGCCGGATCTCTACAGGTGTAAGAACCGTGACGAGCCACGGAATTCGAATTCCTCATTTGCGGCCCCTCGAAGGGTTCTTGCAATAATTTCACGAGGTCCGAGGAATTTGGTCTCGACAGGTCGCCCGCGTCGACTCTCACGGGGTTCGCTCCGTTTTCCACTGTCGCGCAACTCGACTAATTACCGGAACCAACGTGGACAACGAATTTTCCAGAACTCAGATGTACGAACCGAGAAATTTCCCTTTTGTATGGACGAGCCGAGAAAATTTGTGATATTTGACGAAGGTTCGAACCTTTGTCAAATTTCACCTGAAACAAAGAGACTCGAAAGTTTTTGGTTTGTCGTGCAAATTTTGTTTTCCGACAAATATTGAATTCTTCGCGTCGAAACAATGGCCCTAATTTTCAGGAAGAATTACAAATATTTTGTAAGAGTAAAAAAAAAAAACAATATTCATTCCTTCTTCAACGATAATAATATTAATAATAATAAGAAGAAGACTGATTTTGGCAGACACGAGTGTTTGAAAATTTGACCGGAGCTCGAAATAAAAAATCAAATGTAAAAAAAAAAGTTGGACAGATTTTAAAACGGAAATGAGTCGAATATCGGGGCCTTCTCGGGAATTCCGATTCTCGAGTCCACACCGGGGAGTCTCCGATTCCCCGCAGGCCGTACACTCGATCGCCGTTTCGATCTTTAAAAAATAGACGAATGAATTATTAAAATGATAAAATATTCTTTCCTTTTGGGATTCGCCTCCTTTCGCCATCTGCCCGACGCCCGCCCTTCCCCAGTGAACCCGTCGCCCCGCGGATTATTACCACTTCTCGCTCTCCATTTCTGTCTTTTTATTAATTTTTTTGGCGAAAACAAAACAACAAAAAATGTCGCGCAAAGCCCGGCATTCCTGGGTGGGGCACGGAGATAGCGAGAGTCCGAAGAGCGGCCGTAGCTCGCGGCGGTAAATCAGCCGCGGTTCCCGACCGAGGTGGGTGTACAGCCTGCACCGAGTACCACACGTGGCGGTTCTTCCCTCCATGTGTGTACGTGTGTGTCTCTCGGCGTGTGTACTCGACACACGCCGAGAGAGAACGGTAGTTCCATCGGGAGACAACGTGCCCGAGTCATAACCAACCTCATCGCCGTAACTCCCCCTCCCCCATAGTCCACACGGTTTATTGCGAGTGCCGCGGACTCGCGCGGTCTTCCACCGATAATAAATCCCGATGCTACCCGACCTATTTGGACATTGTCGTCGTACTGTGTCGAGGGTGTTCGGGGGGAGGTGTCTGATATACCAATATTCAGGGAAAGTAACAGGGTACGAGGAAAACCTCATTTTGTCATGCCGGGATGCCGAGAAACGGTCCTCGTTCAGGCTCCAATTTTAACGGCTCGGCGCACCATCAACGCCAAAAGGAAAAAATCGAAAACTCGCGATCGGAAAATTATCGATACGTTTCGAAACGCTAATGAATGTAACGATAAAAATTTACGATCCTATAGTATCATTTGTATCGTTACATTGTATACGTTTAGCCATCGAAAGCCGTGAACCACAAGCTCTGAACCGATACGCCCCTGTGTTTGTCAACTCCAAACGTACGCGTGCCGTGTGTTTATGCACCTAACTGTCAGTGTATGTATGCGCGTATATACATATATATATATATATGTAAATATATATATATATATATATGTGTATGCGTGCAATAACCGGACGGGATAATACGAGGCAGGAATAACCGGCGGTAACAACCGGACTGGCATCGCGAAACGGGGGCCACCCAAGGTAGCCGGCCAATTCTAATTCTCGTGATGGATCGCCGTGTGAAATATAGTACATCGCCCGAGAGAGTGCGAAAGAGAGCGATAGAGCAAGTGTACGCGCGTGTGCCCGCTCGAGAACGGGAGAGAGAGAGAGAGGCACAAAGAGTCGGAGCGAGAGGGCTCGGACGGGGAGTACCAATGAGATGAGATTTATGTATGAAACGAGAAACTTTGCCGAGACGGAGAGATTTTGACTGGAAGCTGCGTTATCGACTACCGGAACCCGCGTATACATTATTTGTTCTCTTAACTTACTCCATCATTGAGTCGACTTTTCGTGAGATTTCGAATTATCGGAGACAAATTATTATTATCGTTAGTATCGTTGTTATTATTATTTTCGGATCTTTGACGCGAGACGCGATGAAAATTTTGGGGACAATGAATACGAGGTATGCGGCCCTCAGATTCATTGCAATCGAAACTTCGTCACTCGAATTTTCATTCGATGAATATCATTCACGAATTTCGAATGGAATATCAATATTAGATTCAATTGGATTCCAATACACGCCTAATTTTTTTCCGAGTGTGATTTTTCGAGCATTCGAAAGACACTGAGAACATGAAAAAAAAAAAAAAAAAAAAAAAAAAAAAAAAAAAAAAAATCAGTGAGGAAGAAAAATCGTAAAAATATGAGTTCGCGAATGTGAAAGCGAGGGAGTTGGTCCGTCGTCGACTGAGAAAACCATCGATCCGTATACTCCGAGGCGATGTTCACCGAGCGAACACTGAGATAGCAAACACACTCGTTTCTCGTGGACGGGCCGAGCGGACGGTAGAACCGAGTAACGCGCTTTCCTCCTCGGTTCCCTCGTCGAGCCACGGAGCGATCGGCAAACACTCGTGGACGCCGCGGCGCGGCTCCTCCGAGCGGGGTCTCCTTTAGTCCGGCAACGTCACACACCCGGACCACTTGGACTTCGGAAGCCTCTCGCGAGCGACACACGACTCGCGTACGCTTTCGTCCGCTTCCCCGACGGTCCATTGGCTCGGCCGAATCGCTTTTTGTCCGCACAACGATTTTCGAATGACCGGAGTGCGCGGACGGCATTCAATACCGAGTTTCACGCCCATCGATCCTTTTAACGCGCGACTAATTAGGACCAGTGTTTGCTCCAACTTACTCGCTACTCGACACTTTTTCGTCTTTTTTTTTTTTCGTTTTTTTTTTCCTTTTTTTTTTTGGAATCCGAACGGGACGGCGTGCGAAGTACGCGTCGCTTTCAATTTGCACTCGAGTACGAATTGATCGAATAAAATATATTGGAAAAAAAAGATTGAAGAATAAATGAAAAAAATACTATAATACCAAATGGACGATCCGTTTGGATCGTATTATTGCCATGAGATGTGCATCATCGAGATCATGGAATTTGAATATTTTGGTGTAAAACTCGCGCACAATCACCGGGAATTTATGGGTTCGGTGTGGAGAGTACAGCGGCGGTGGTTGACGGTGTACCGCAAGCTCGTACAGTGTCACGAGCCGTTTAGCATTGGGCCAGTGCGGTGCCATAAAATAAATGAAAAACCTAAGGATCATTGGAATGACAATGGATCACGTAAAATGTACATCGGGCGGTGTAAGGTCCGCGCGCTCGTTGTATTTCTGGTAGTACGCAGATCGCATATAATTAATCGCGTCGGGGTCGCGCTCGAGCCGACCGAAACGGAAACTTCATTGGCGACGAGACTCTCTTCACGCGTCTCGCCAAAAATTCACGATTAAGGGTGTAACTCGAATGCGTCCGTTTTTTTTTTTCGCTGTCGTTCGATGGGCCCCGAGCCACGGTAGCGAAGCGGAAAAGTGGCGAGCAAACAATGACTCGATCTCTGACCGCGGGAATTAGCGGAAAAATACGAGGGACTGGGACGTGGAAACGCGGGGACCGAGATTTATGGCGTTACCATTGTCTCAGCTCTCGATCGTTAGCCGCTCCTCACCGACTCTAACGCGCGCTCCTAATTAGTCTGGCCTCGAAGGATCCCGAGTCTCCGGAAGACGCACGAGCCTCTCGGAGCCGATGGTCCGGCCAACCCTCGAGCCGGAACCCTCGTAACGTCTTCATCCGATAATTACAGGCTCCGCGGATAATGTATCGTCAACCACCCTCTTTCCCGGCGAAAAACTTGTCTAACCGATCGCTCCTCCGAACTGTGGAGCGAAACAAACATTTAATTTGGGCGTGAGCGATTGTTCGCTCGTTTTGAGGAAGTCGAGCAATCGGAGCGCCATTTTTCCGATTTTCTCCGCCGGCTTTCGTTCGTTCGTTTTTTTTTTTTTGTTTCTTCGAGAATCCATTCGACGACGAAATTACAGTGGAGTGCAGGATGGTGAGGTCGCGCGACAGTCTGGAACAGGATAGCCACGATGGACCGCGCGCTAAAAGGCAACGACAAGTATAACGTGACACAGGCGCGAGGGAGCTTCGGCCATTCGATATCTCTCGTGACGAGAGGCGCTACGCGACGAGGGCTAATGGGTCTATCGTTACCGTTCCATTGCCCGGTGAGACATCCATGAATCTTCGAACCTGGACGCTCTTTCGAAACGATACGTTTCTTGAATTTGAAAAATCCCCAATTCGATATTCCAATTCCCAATCTCGATTTTTTTCACGTTCAAGCTAAACGCTATTCCATTATCATTGCAATGAATTATCAGTGCAATTGTTATTGGTTCATGTAAAAAAATAAAAATAAAAGTAATAAGATACGATAGCGAATGACAATTTGTTTTCCCGGATATACATTCGGTGAAATGGGGAGGAAAAAAATGTCATCGCACCCCGTCGAACTTTCGCGAAGGTCGATGACGAATAAATGTCGCGGCGAGTAACCGGATACGTTTGGAGGATCGAAAAGCGACACCGGAGGATGGAGCACCGATGTCCTCGGCGCTTTTTTTCTCGTTGGCGGTAAACGTAAACCAGTACGATAAGTAACACCGGGAGATCGTCGGTGACGAGAGGGCGGCGAGATGAGAGATACAACGCGGGAGCGTCCGGTGCGAGTCCGGAGACGCGGAGTGTTGCGGGATTCGTCGCGGAAAAAGACGAGCCCGAGCGCCTGCGGAAAGCGAGCGGGAAAGATACGGTGTCGGGAACCAGGATGTCGCACGAGGTATCCAGTTGCACCCTCTTACTCCCCCATCCGTGCCGTCTCGCTTCCCGCGTAGACGCATCGAGAACGTTGGCTCGGATATTTCCCATCGCACCCCGTCCGATTATCTCGTAAACATTTTTTTTTTTTCTTGTTTTTCGTTTTTGTTTTGTTTTGTTTTTAAGCTGGTATTCATGTGACGCACAGTGTTCGAGAGTGCGCACGCGCGAACTTCCGTGTCGCGCAGCCACGCGCTCAAACTTCTGACGCATCGGTGTGACGCGCACGTACGACGAACGCGTACCTATACGAACATGCTTCGTCGCGGACGCAACGAGCATCCCATAATTCCCGAGTAGTTGCTCGTCACAAAGGTCCCTCGAAATGTCTTTTAGCGATGTTTATTTATAGCTATCGGGAAGGGTGGGGGCACGAGTCTTTGAGCTTCGACGTAAGGTCACTGACCTTACGGTGAATATTTATCTTATTTTTCTCTTCAAAGTGATTGAATTTTTTTCTTTAATTTTTCATTTGCTCTCTCTCATTGTATTTCATTCGAATTTGTTAACGTGTCACGATGTGTGTATGTGTGTGTGTGTGTGTGTGTGTGTACCGACCGAGTGTGTCGGGACGGAGATACGGTGGGTGGGCAGAGTGCACGCGGGTCGCGCAGTGTCGCGGAGTCGAGGGCGTCGTCGTCCACCGTGACCGAATTGAATCTGTCCGCGAACACCGACACCGACACCGACACGGCGCGGTCGAGGGCCGCTATTACGGAATCCTCGCTGACCAGCCTCGGTCCGGAGCGACCGGGCGAGCGTTACCGTATCTCCCTTACTGTCTCACGAGCCGTATTACTTTTTTCACGGAGGTTCGAGAACGCGGACAACACGGGAAAACCGTACGTGCGAACAGTTCCATCGGTTACCGGTGCTACGGCAATTTAAGCCAGAAACTAAGAGGCATCGAACGCGTCGTCGTGACCGTACGTCCGAGAACTTCTGAAAAAAAAAAAATTAAAAATTACCGGAAACAGGTGCATCAACGTCGCGTCCGGACTTTGGGCAGTGTGTATCGAATATGCGAACGGCGAGTCTCACGTATGCGTCTGGCTCGTCGGCGTTTTTCCGTGGAAGACGAGCGAGCGCGAGAGCCTCGCGGCTCGGCCACGAGCCGCGAGGCACGTGAGCCGAGAGCCCGATCGTCGCGGACATGCTCTCGTACGACAGTCACGTGGCTAATTCCACGACGGCAAAGCCGATTAAAAGATTACGCCGTGTGTAATTATCGTCTATCGGTCACGTACGCCGCGGCGACGTTCCTCCCCGCGAAGGAACTCGCACGCGACCGTCGCGCGACGCTCTTACTCTTTTCCCGCGGATTCGTCAAACCCCTCGTCAACGTCGTCACGCCATTCCGCCACGACGATTACTTTTGTCGACACTGCGTAACTGTAACGTAATAACATTGTCGAGCGAAACATTTTATTGAAAAAATTAATTAAACGATTAATCAATTAATAAAAAAAAAAAAAAAAAAAAAAACAACAACAACAACAAGCAAAAAACCGTGGACGTACAAAAAGAGAACGGCCTCATAATCGAAACGTTGAATTCTCGAGACGACGGTTTCAACTGTATATAACTACGGGCCCACCGAGGTATCTACGGCGAAACGCACGGGAGGAGATAGGAGGTTGAGGGAAAAAAAAAACGAAAAAAAAAAAAAAAAAAAAACGATGGAGAAAGCCGGCCGGTTTTTCGCGCTACGTCGGACACAAACGCGGGTTGACGTGGTCGCGGCTACCGGATTTCATCCCTGGCTACACACACCTCGTGCGAGTCGGGACTGGATCGCCAAGGACCAGAAACGCTGCGCCGCAAACTATATGCCCCGTACACACGTATACGCACACACCTACATCAGATATATATTATATACATTGTAGATATATATATAGGAGAGGAAGAGAGCGCGGCGGCTCTCGTCGGTCACCGGGAGCTCCGGCTATTCGATCTGGCCCACGATAGCCGGGAAGGCGCAACTCGGCCGGAATATCTCCGGTCTGGATGTAACGATGAGACGAAAAAAAAAAAAAAAATGTCGAGCGAAGAGACGAGTAGAGAAACGACGATGGTGGAGGGGTCGATGGCGGAGAAATGAAAATACGAAGACACCCAATCTTCCGTTGCTCCGCGTCGAAACGTACGCCAGGCTAAACACGAGCAAGAACCAAAGAGGCGGAGCGGCGTTGCTGAGCTCTCGTTTCCGAAATCTTCATCGTTCCGACAGGCTGCCGGGCAAAAAGCATGTCCGAGAAACCAGCGTCTCCGGCCTCGGTCTCGTCGAACGAGTCCCCGCGGCTCGAACGAAGCTGGCGTGGCGATGAAACGCAGATTTCGTTGCTTTTTTTTTTTTTTTTTTTCGAATTTTTTATAACTTCTCTCTCAGGCCTCGCCACTGGTCGAAGCTTCAAAATTTTTGGTCGCGACGTTTTCGATCGCCACCGACTCATCGTCTCGAGTCGATACTCGCTCGGTGGATTCTCGGACTTTCGTGTGTAAAAAATTCCGAGGATTACACGGATGCTCGACGTCACTTTCATGATACACAAAAAAAAAAAAAAAAATAATAATAGATAAAAAAAGAAATGAACAAAGATTGAGAATATCGCCGTGGAGGTGGGCGAACTCGCGTGGTCTCGTGTCATCGTCGATGGAGTCGTCGCTACTACCGGTGTCATAAATAGCGTCGAACGATGCAACAAATGCTTTTCACAGAGCCGAGCGAGAGAGGCGGAACCGTGTTCGCGAGCGGAGGACAGAGCGCCACCGACCCATTGTGTCGACCGAAACGCCGAAGAATAGACCGACGACATTGACGAGGCCCTAATAATAACAATAATAATAATAATAAATTTTTCAAAATACATACTATCGGTTCGCACTCGTTACCGGACCGATTGCCACGCTTGTCCGCGACGAACGAATGACAACGAAAAATGCCTTTGGGTCAAAGAATTTTTCCGTCCGACATTCGCTGATTCGTACCGTTGCCGGAATAAGATAATCTCGAGGCTCGACGAAGATACATCGAACATATCGTGCAGCTCCGATTTCCAATCTCACGGGGTCTCTATCGAGTCGCGGTCATCGCCGGAAGTACGCGCGATCATCGGTAACGCGTCTATGGTGCATATTCGATCTCGTTCCGAGATAGTCGTTCGGGTCGCGCGGCCTCTTTCTCGCCGCCCCGCCGAGATTGGGCGTGTATCGCCGCTCCGGAGAGATCCGTCAACCGTCTTCATTTCCATACAGGAAGCCCGGTAACGAGAAACCAGTGGTTCCTCTTCCCGTACACCGTATCCGTCGTCGGTACGCCCGTGACGCGCGCGCATTTCTATTCGTCTACGAACGTCCCTCGGGGATCTCGTCTCGAAAAATCTCCCCTCGTGACATTTCGAGAAAAAAAAATAAAAATTAACAACAACAAAAAATGGAGTCTCGGCTTATTATCCACGTGTACGATTACCCGGGCACTACGGCAGCATCCGAGTTACGTGCTGCGCGTGCACCAAACACCGCTCACGGACGCTTCGAACACGTCTGCTCCGAAAGGGTTGGCGTGAGTAATTCCTGAGTATTATTGTACGTGTGTGTGTGCGTTCGAATCCGCGAGAGTCGGGTCTGCTACACTCGAGGAGAGTCGTTGCGACGATTATTATCGTCCCCCACTCACGGTTGCAGGGGGCTCGGAGTTGCGCGCGCCGTCGCTGCCCCAACGCGGTCGTACACTTTTCGGTACTCTCGCTTACCTCTCACTTTCCGTCCCCCTCGGTGGCCTGGGGTTCTCAATCTATCTTTTCCACTTGTTTCAACGAATTTTTTTGTTTTCTTTGTACAATCGATTCAACGATAGGGTGAGGCGTCGTTTTTTTTCTTCTGCGATCAACATTTTTTGAGGAAATTTCGAGCGATTCAGACGTGTTACGTTGTCCGCAAAGTAGCTTTTACCGAATGGCTTTTTGCAGAACGGTTTAACGATCGAATTTTTTACTCCTCGGCTCATTCGCTATTCGGATCCGACGGAACCAAAACTGAGGAAGCGCGAATTCGAAGCACGATCGATCGGATTTTCTTTCGTTTGAGAAGCCCTGCTAGAGAACAATTCCGTAGCAGAAGCCCGAAGCGAGCCGGATAGATCGACGAGCCATCGCGTCTATCCTGCGCTCAGGATCGCCCAGGTGCACGCGTTGCGAGGAAACAGGGGTCGCTTTTGCAGCGTGTCGCTTCGAGCCCGCTTTATTTTTTCTTTCTCTCTCTCTCTCGAACTCGAACTCGCCGGAGCGTCTGGGTATTCCTCGGGCGAAGGGGCAAACGCGCGGGGCCTCTCCGGAGGGGTCCGGACTCGACGCGGAACGGAGCCGCGCACTCTCGGGCCGCGCCGCTCTTACCTGAGGCACGATCTCTTCGGGACCCCGAAGAACCGGCACGAGAGGATCCTTTCCCGGTAAACTACCGGGCGCCCGACTGTCTACCGATCTCACTGGACACGAAGACGCATACACGTATTTCTTTAACGCGCGTCGGCGGCGGTTCTACCGTAACCATTAACGAGAAACGACCTCGACGCTCCCAACCAACTTTCGAGACTCGCGTATAAATATCTCCATTTTTTTTTTTCTCTCCCTTCTTCGATTCCTTCGAGACACATGAATATATAATCCAAAATATCCATTATATAACGTATCGTGTACAAGATAAAAATATATATCAAAGTCATATATATATATATTTGGATGAATTTGTTGTACTGGATTTCGAAGAAGCTCGATGGTTTTTTCGCGTTAAAAAATGTTCCAGTCGGTGGAATCGCTCGAGCCGCCGCCGACGGCGAACAAACGACGAACGTGCAAAGCTATTTGGCTCGAAGGTGCGAGCTGCTACCGGTCTTACGAAATCACAGCGTAGACGGGGGGGGAGAAACGGTGGCTCGGACAAGGTCTGGGAATCTTCTCGTTGTTTTCACTGTTAATATTTGAACGGAGCCCGGGGTGGTTACACCGTCGTCCGGCAAATCGACGTTCGCCTTGGGAACGAACGTAGCGTGTGTCACCTCGCGACACAACGCCATTTCGATCCGAGTCTCCGTTTCGATAGTTCCATCGATCGACTAACGTGGGAAAAAAAATTTTTTTTTCACCTTCACTCTTTGCTGGACGAATATTCGAGTACGCGACTACATTGATCCGTTCGAGTGTTCGCGACAGCTTTTTCTCGTTTGTCGACGTCAGTCGGACAATTATTTATTTTTGTTAAATGGATTCTCTACGAACGGTCACGAGACGCATCCACCCGCGTTCTACGACGAAATCGTGGCAAGTTCGCCGCTCCCGAAGGTGAGGCTTCCCGCGGGACCCCGAGAGCCTTCTCGGAAAAAGGATTTCTCTCATTTTTCTCGGCACAGAAACGCTCCGCTATATACGCGCTTTCCCTTCCTCCCTCTCACGGTCGTGAAAATTTTTCCGTTCCGAAAATTCTCCCGGGCTCGCCTCGGTCCATTTTCGCTCGAAAATTATTTTTTGTTTTTTTTTTACATACAGGACGGTTCGTTTCTCATTTTATAGGAATGTCAAAAATACGAAATATTTGTATCGCTCTAACTGAAACGCATCGGTATCGAACCTCCACGAAAAAACGTGTACGTGTAGAGAGCGGACATTGGATTGGATAGGCGATAACGAGAAAATTCGTGTACGGTCCTCGCATCAAACGGAGACGAGAAGACAATTGCGCCAGATCCGGATTTCATTGTCAGTCGGAGTCTGCGTTGCAACGAAAAAAAAAAAAAAAAAAAAAAAAAATAGAATAAAATAAAATTCTTCGGTCCATGATACAAGGAGGAGACGGAATGCAAAGGAGAAGCAGAGAAATATGGAGAAAGATCCACAGACTTTGGTCGCGGAGGGTGCGCGCGACCGGGACGTGGAAAATATTACTAATTTATGATAATTTCTCATTCTGGACCGGGCCAAGCGAAGAGCGGAGTGTCGCGGTCTGGCACGAAGGACACCTTCGCTCCCGCATACGAATAATACAGACTCACCTTTCACGTTTTTTCTACCGAAAAAAACACGTTCCACGTGCATTTGTCGCGGCCATGCAAACGCTAATCGGGCATAAATATTTATCGGCGAAATTCGTTACGAATTCGAAGAGACTATCTCGTTCGCTTCTATATGGAATATTTTTACAATTTTTCTTCGTTATTTCCCGTGGCCAAAAATAATTCGAGACACTCGATTAAACTCTTTTTTGGTCGCGTTAATTTCCACTTTCTTCGGGAAAAACTTGTTGCGGTGTCGAACATTTTTTTTTCGGAATAACAAAGAAAATTATTAAGAAAAAAAAAAAAAAAAAAAAAAAAAAATATTAAAAAAACCATCCGACCCACTCGTTTCCACGTACCTTTTGCTGTCGAGCACATTTCCGACATCGATGTCCCTCCCTCTCCGATTCGTGACTCTCGCACTCTCGCACTCTCGGACCTTTCTCTTGGAACTCCCTCGGGTTAAATCCGTATATTTTTGTCGAGAAGCGCAGGCACGTGCCCCACACCCGTTAACCGGCGTTGATTCAAAGTCTCCGGGCAGTCTCTCGACGGTAACGGCCGCGCGGCGGCAACCTGTCCGGAACGAAGGGGGTTGTGAGTGTCGTCGCGAAAGAAGGGACCCGATTAAATAGAATTTTACACCTCGCTCGACGGCTCGAATGGCCACGACTTCGAGACTATTCGCTCCTCGGAGTCGGCGCACTCTCTCGTCCCCCTGCCAGTTACCTATTTATAAACAAATCGGACAATCGTCAATCATAATTGTGGTCCGCGTACCTCGTTGTGGGCAACCTCAACGATTCAATCACTTCGCGGAACAATGAAGAGAGAAGGGGAATGAAAAAAAGAAAAAAAGAAATAAAGAAAAAAATTGCGCCAAGTCTGTGACGGATGAAGGGATTCGCTTTCGGGGTGTTTTCCGACTCTCGGCTCCGATCGCTCCACTTCCGTCCCTGTGAAAAAGTCTCATGTAAATTTGAATAAATTCACCTGTTGACCGTGACGTTTGTACCGTCGAAGAGAATGAAAGATATTCCCGAAAGGGTGCGAGCGTGAAAGCCAAAGCGCGTAACGAGCGGGAGCGACAAACGTGCTTCCACCGCACGACAACGTTAGGGGAAATCCCCTAAAAGGCCTCTCACAGTCAACTTAACGCGCGGAATAGAAGCGAGGCTGTTGTGGCCCCGAGTGTATTATTCGCGATAAAAGGAGTTCTCGTGTGTCCAACGAATTAACCGTCACAATGGAGTTAATAATATAGATAAATCGTTTAATAATGACTCCATAAAAGTCCGTCTCGATTGTCGGCCTCGGATGAATATTCTCATCGGAATATTTCAATCTTGCAGTGTCTTCTCGTTAATTATCGATTAATCGTAATGACATTTTTTTCATCGATAACAATTTTTTATAAAGGTGCTTGTCGCAAACACAAATAAATACGTGAAATCCATTAAGATTAAATAATCCGTAGTGACTGTACGATAAAAGAACAATATCGAAGATAACAACATCTCCGGCATGTGCCAATTTTTTTTTTTTTTTTTTTTTTTTTTTTTTTTTTTTTTTTTTTTTTTCAATATCTATATATAGGAGTGCGAGTGTCGAAGACGCAAAGAAGCTGGTCGGAGTGGAGGATGAGACCCTCTTTGTTCGACTGTGATTTAGCGGGGCGGTAGTGGCTCTTCTGATTGCCGGTAGAGCGTAGCGCCGGAAAGCAGCGGAAAAAAAAAAAAAAAAAAAAAAAAAAAAAAAAAAAAAAAACTCCGGAAGACGAAGAAGTTGGGAGGGCGCGCGCGAGAGACGAACAAGAGGGCGAATCGAGGGAAGGGGTTCGAAGAAAATGATTCGGGGTGGAACCGAGGCCGAGGAGGGTGCTTCAAGGTTCTCTCCTCGGCGTTCGGCTGACTATAGCGTCGCACTCGCCGTTCGCTCGGCTAGACTCTCGCTCTCGTACTCTCGAGCCTTTATAGATTTATTTCGATAGCGCCGAGCGAGGGAGGAACGGAGGGAGAGCCATCGAGCTCTCGCTATCGATTCCTCCTCCGTCGACGTGCGACCGAGGGACGCTCGGGACAAAACCCCCCGACTCGACGCGCGCAAAAATGATAATTTTCATAAATACAGATAAATAAAATGTGAACGATGAAATGTGAGAAAAAAATTGTATGGAATTTTCTTTCTCGGGCCTCAATTTGGCAGTTGAATTTTCCTCCTTCCGAATTAACGCGAGTTCCTCGATTCTTGAGAATCCGTAATGAAATGTATTTTATTTTGGGAATTGAAGTGAGAGTAAGTGACAGTCGGGCAAAATGAAAATGTAACTTTGGAAAATTCCACGAAAAATAATGGATAGTAGTTTGAGAAGAAACGATGGAGCATCGACGAGAATCGTGCTTGTGCGTTCGTCGAGCTCCACGAGGCCAAAATGGAATTTCGCGCGAGGGGTAGCCGAGATTTCGAGTAGAGACCAGTTACAACCAATACTCTACGTTATCCCGTATATAGACTACGTGTACACAACAGATGTATAAATGTATATAGCGCATAGATGGGTCCATAGTCGGTGGGTTCGTGTAACTGAAATCTCAGGATCCACCGCCCTCCGCAGTTCGAGGAGACCCGTCGTCGTCGGGCACCCCTCGAGCTCTCACTCTCTCCCTCTCTCTCTCTTCTCTTTTCATCCCCACGAGCGAGGACGCGGAGGGGGCCGGAAGGTTGCAGCTGCGTGCCCTCGGCCAGGTGTGCTTCGTCCTTACTCGCCACGGCGTAAAACTCTCGTCTCTCCATTGGCGACGAAACCTCCACGAGTTTCGTCGCAACGTTGCCGCAACGGTGATTTTTTGTTTCGTCGCAAAATCCCCTGCTGTACGGGCGGCTCGGGCCCGGCTCGTCACTCGGGGCGATCCACGCCGCTCCGAAATTCCCGCAGTCGAATAACCCCGGCCATTGGCGAGACGAGCCTTTCACGCTGCGATATTACCGCTCACGCTCTCCTATTACTATCGCACCGATCCACGATCCTCGACCCCTTCATCCGCCCAAAATTGTCACCGAAAAGCTGGATACCACCGTTTTCTCTTGATTTAACTCTGCCGCGGTCTGTCGTGGGTTCATTCAACCTCCGGCACCATTGGACTACGGAAATTTTGTACAAACGCTAGTCTACATGGAATTTCGAGTCGAGATCTCTTGTGCGAGAAGAAATTTCGAAAAAAAAAAATCTATTCGTGCAGTCTACTATGTAACGACAATTGCAATTTCCGATAGATTTAATATAGCAATGTAGCGTGGAAATTTGGCATTTCAACATTTTTTTTTGTTCCAATAAAAAAAACTTTTGCAATTGAAATTCAATTGAAATTCCCGAGCGTTGCCGAGTGGCTCGCGCATATACATACGCGTGTATACACGAGAGTTTCGGAATACAGAATCGCGCGAGGTGAGCATGAAAATTGCGGAAGTGAACACGTCGCCGGCGATATCCCGATAAGAGGCACCCGAGAGTGACGTAGTTATTGCCAACCATTTCCACTTCCACGCTCGCACTTCCGCCCGTCATCAGCCTGAATTCTTTTTTTTTTTCTCTCTTTTTTTTTTTTTTTTTAATCGTGCGACGTCCAGGCCGTGCCTAAACACACCCGTGACCCAACCTCGAACGATGATCCGTTTTTTTTTTTTTTATTATTACGTTTTTCCTCCTCCGGAAAAATAGTATCGAATATTCCAAACGATTGAGGAACCGATCGAGTAATCCATCTTTTTCTGTTGTTTTTGAAAGAACAATAGCAATAATAATACTGAAAAAAAAAATGATTCGATCGATCTGTCCGAAATAAGTTCAATCAGGATCGATTAATATTTTTTTACTGTGACGATCTTCACGGCCTCGTGATTTATCGACGAGAATCGCGCTCCCGGCGGATTTACGGGCGCTACGTGGGCAACGTGCGCGGTTCCACAGCGCGGGAATATCAGAGAGCGCTTCGCTGAGCGTATATCCCATGCCCGAAACGGAAGCTCTCCCCCCCCCCCCCTCACCCCTCGCGCGCGTTCCGCGGGGTCAAGCCTACCGGAACACCGGAACCGGAAGGGTGCGGAGCCTCCGCGCCACGGACCACGGGACGCCGCGTCGGATTCGCACTGATTAACCGAATTGATGAAAAAAAAAAAAAAAGAAAAAAAAAGAAAAAAAAAACCCCCCGGATTCATCACCCACTTTGCATTTTGATCCCTGAATTTACATGAGAATATATCGAATAGCTTAATTTCGAGGTAGCGATGAATTTTTGGCTGCCGACTAACGAATGTCGAGCTTCGAATATATTCTATAATTTACAAAAAAAAAAAATATCCTCCATGCTCGCAGATAGATCGTAGAGTTCGTCGATCTGTGCAGACTTTGAGACAGATCTGACGCAACTACGATCCACATGGAATTTTTTCTTTATTCGTACTTGTTTATTTATTTATTTGAACATAACGCGACGGTAAGAAGTGTCGGTCGAAGCCCGGAGAATTCGAAATTTTGACAGTCGAACTTCGAAGCCGGGCGAGAATAAATCGTCCGTCGGCGAGACGGGCGCGCAAGCGGCTCGGACTTCCACCTGTGAAACTCGCTCCGGAATCCTTCTCAACGGTGACTAATGATTGGCGGTTTAAACAAAATTCCCGGCTCGTTGTTGAGCCTCGAGAGACGAGCCCTGTCCGCGGACGGCCGAGAGACGGCCGAAAAGAAATTACCTCGAAACCTACCGCGTTGCCGCGCACCAGTCGCGGTTACCGAACGCATAAGAGCCAACCATTAGGCCAAATGACTCGAGCGTGAACAACTCGTGATTAAAAGCCCGATTTGTTATACGCATACGTGTATTATACAGATGGCTACATGGCTGCATGTGTATTCTCGACGAACTCCGCGCGAACCGGTTGTTCGATGTATATACGTTCCAATGAGAGAATGCTTTTGGAGCGGCATACACCTCCGTCTATCCGTCATACTACTCGTCGGAAGCATACCAGTCGCTACTCTCACGACGACTTCTCTCAAAATGTTTTTCCTTTTTTTCCGTTTTTTTTTTTTTTTTTCAATTTTTTTTTTTACACCAATATCGGGCGTATCCAATATATTGGCATTAATTTACATTAATATATTCGATGCATCAATCAATTTCATTGCATTTATAATTTATAACTGCGGAATTAATGCGAAATTGAATGAATGTTGGGCAAACTGTGCGTATCGGAAATTTTGTTATTTTCTCCGTGAGCGGAGTCAAGTTTGAGAAAAAAATAAATACCCGTGTAAAAATCGTGGGATCGAGTGAACGCCTCGATCGGAACCCAGCGATAACGACCCTCCGGATTTGAACGCGAATGTCCGGTCGGTTCGGTGGTCCCTGGGAATCTCGGTCGATCCCCGCGGCGACCGGGCAGGTGAAACGATCCTTAATTATCGACGAGGTGTAGCGCGGGTCACGAATCCGCCATGAGAAATCCGTGGCCGAGCACCTGTCGAAAAGTACCGGGCCAACGTCCTGTACTTTGCCTTTGTACGTGAATTTTCATCGTACGCGTGTCGAGTGTCGCCTTCGAGCGTGCCTCGTCTCTCTCGGCGATATTCGACGAGGCTATGGGAACTCGGATTCGTCGTTGAATTCTCTGAATACAGTAATTAGCTCGGGGAAGTTCCGTTCCGTCGTCGTCTCGTCGCGATCCTCCCAGCCAGCCAGCCTGCCTCCGCGCATGGTACGTCGCTAAATTACACGTTTAATCGCGGACCGGAGAGAAACGACGACGGACGAGAAAGGATGAACGACGAGTTCCTGGAGATGCTGATGGCAAATCTGCTACTTTTGAACGTTAGCCTATTTTTTTTTTTTTTTTTTTTTTTTTTTTTTTTTTTTTTTCACACTTTGAATATCATTCTCCCATTATCCGCGACATCCCAAACCGCCCGACCAAACTTCGAACTTTCATTTCTCCCCGTTGGCGATTACTTTTTTTTGGCGCATAAAAAAATTGTTTTTTTTTGTTTTTTCAACACCGTTTCTCTATCCCAAGTGCGGAAGACTCGTCGAGGTGGCTCCACTACCCGTCTCTCCAATTTCAACCCCTTCACCACCCCAACAAAAAAAATGATGGCACGGAAAAGAGCAGTGGAAAGACGTGACTCGGCGAATTCGTCTTGTCACACCACGTCTGACAAATGATTGGAGAACGCTCTTGGCGAGAACTCCGTGCGCTCTTTCTCATGCGATACATCCACGTGCCTCACTCCCACGGAAATTCTACCGTCTCCGTCCCGCCCGAGACTCCGCGAACCCTTCGGATGGCCGCGGCGACGATTATTCATTAATGATCGACGGTCAGTGCCGAATAGGCCAGGAAATTCGAGGCCCGGCCGTGTACGGCAAACGGAGCGGCGCCGAAGAATCGAATTCTCCCCTTGCCGATTGCTCCTCGGTAATATTGTGAAAAAAAAAAAAAAAAAAAACATTCCAACAGCATCGATGCGCTAACACTATAAATAAGAATAATAATTATTGTTAATCGTACGGAGAGGGAAGAAAATGTTGTGGCGATCGTATGAAAAAATGACTGGTAAGCGCGATCACTCATCCTGGTGAAATTTGCGATGCGCGTCGTATAGACAGACGAGGATATCGGGGAGGTTGGGCGAGGAACCGCGAGGGTAGTTACGCTGCACGCTAACCGAAAAACGCGTCCCCTCGCCGTGCCTCCCCACGAATTAGCGTCGAGGAAAGTGAAAAAAATAAATAAAATCGGCGGTCGGCCGGTGAGTCGTGCCGCGACGCTCCATACCTACAGTGAGCGGCGGTATAGGGCACGCACGAATGCGTAATTCCCGCGGACAGTGATTTTCCACCCTTGTCCGGGTTGGGTCTCGCGCGCCCGCGCCGTTGCGCACCCTCTCGTTTCCACGCCGATCGTCGCTCGCCCGTCGACACCCCCGTTTTCGACCGGTAACCCTCCATTCCTCCCCTGCCGTCCCCCGTCGACCGATTCGCGGGGGACGGACGGAGTTCTCACGACGGCTCTCCGGCGTATGTCCCGCATCGAAGCCCGAAAAGCTCCGGGACTCCCCGTCGCGCGTTCGTTACTCGAGCGCCGCGTAATCGTCAAACGATAATGCCAATGTCACAACGCGCAAACACTCGGGGCGCACGTCCGTTCTACGGGGTTTTTCGACTCGCCGAATACGATCGACAACATTTATAATGGTACATTGGTCTTGTTGCAGGTCGGAAAGCGATCGCAAAATGTTGAATCCCGAGACGGGCTGTTACTCGGAATCGGTTCGAGCATGGTGAGTAGACGGCGTTCAGTCAAATTCCCGAGTCAATCCAATGTGTGTCGACGACTTCTTTATTAAATAATAATAATAATAAAAAGATGAAAAGTAAATTAGGTCGAGAAAAAAAAAAAAATGGATTTACACGAGTGTCGGTCACGGGGATGGACGAAACGCGTTTACGCGAGTCACGTTGAGTACGCTCTGCTCGTTAGTTTTTCCGCTCCAGCGTCAGGCGACACATTTTTTTGACTTTTATTTTGTCGCGCGTGTTTTAATCGCCCACCGCACAAGCACCGGTATTTAGACACAACCGCTGCCCGCTTCGCACCCTCGTTAGCGCGCTGTCTTAATTAGTCGCGAGACTTACCCGGTGAGTCGTCGTAAAAAAATTAGACTCGATTCCGAGTCGACACCGAATGCCGTGAAAACGTCGCCCATCGGGAAGACGCGTCTCGGAACGAGCATGTAATTTTCGTTCCACCGGTCTTATTATTTTGCGAGGGCGTTCTTCGTTCAGTCATTTATTTATTTATGAGCTCGAGGCTGGACGCTCGAGGGACTCTGTACGGCTCATTCGAGCGACGCGGTGAAGAGGCAAAAAAAACGGGTCGAAGCAGGGAGGCGCGAAAAGAGTGTTAATTCGACGGGAGGGCCGATAAAAAGCCCGGGGGGGGGGGGGGGGCGCGAGCGAGAGGCAGCCCTTAATGCGATTACCAGGCGTTATCGGATGTCACTGGCACTTGCGGGTCGCGTGATGACCGTGAGGAGTCGCGCCGCCTCGAACCGCCGCTCTCACCTCGTTTGTCATCGCGTGACGCTCGGCCTTACGGCCGAACACCATTTACTTCCGTGTCCACTTTTTTATTTTTATTTTTATTGTTTTTTCGCCCTCTCACACTCGTCGACGATCGTCGCCGGAGTTACAACGTCACACGTTTTTTTTTTTCCCCGTGTTCCCAAGGTAATTCGTTCGGGAAGTCGTCTCGATCGAATAAATAAGAGAACTTCCGGTTAAGTCAGATTTTTTTTTTTTTTTTTTTTTTTTTTTTTTTTTTTCGTGGTTTAGCATGCTGGTGTAATTTCTCGCGCCACAATATCGAATCCGCCAGTGCTTTCGCCCGTTATAAAAAAATAGGAAAATTGCCCGTTGACATTTTCATAAGCCATTGTCATGACGAAGCCACGGATGTACGGTGAACGTTTTCAACGCGAAGAACGCGTCAGTCCATTGAATTTATTTGTCCGAGTGTTCGGTGGACGTGGAAACGGTAATTCGTCTTTTCCTCGTGCCCAACGTACGCGAGTACTCTCGCGTATGCGGTGGCGAACGAACGAGCGGGCACCGGTCACTGGATTCGACGAGACCAAGATTCCGTACCGATGCGCAATTTTCATCCTCGGCACTCCCGACGGATTGAATTAACGTCGTCGTTGACGCGAGTCTCGGGGCACCCCCGGTCGCTGTTCGCCGCCCCCGCGAGCGACGATCCTCGATCGGGCTCGCGTGCGACACGCGACCTCGCCTCCGACTCCTCGAAAGGGTGGTCACGGTTCCTCGGACGATCGGTCCCCCTGCTCGCGGTAATAAAATCCCATTCCATCGCATTCTCATTCAATTGACGTATTTGATTTTTCACTTAATAAATATATATATATATATATATATATATTTTTTTTTTTTATTTACATAGAGGTAGGAAAATGACATTATTTCAGATTGCTACCAATTTATCCTCAATCATCGAAAGCTTGCAACTCTGAATTTTTGTTGTCACGCAATATAATTGCGATAGAAAGTAAAATTTAATTACTATTTCTCACCAATTTAGTTTTCCCTTCGGTATAATTTGTTTTTTTTTCGAATTTTTTCTTTCCTTCCAATTTTACAGTTCCGGTAAATTTTCCGAACGAAAAAACTTGTTAAAAGCGACGAAAGCTCTGGAATGTAGGAGGAAAGCGAAAAATAAAAATGAACAATGGGAAAGATGGTTGGAAGGTGGCCGAGAGAGCGCGTACTCCGTCGGCGTTGGCGGTAGCGAAATGAGACGCGGGACGGTCGAGTGTGCGTGCCGAGGTGGCCGGTGGAACACGGGACCGCGTGTCATCCCCTGCGGGTCCCCCGGTTTGTCAAACGACCCTTCGGGTGTCGCTTACAAGACAGCAAATTTGTCTTAGATAAGCAAAACAAGCACTCGACGAACGAGGCCGGCTCGGCTGGCGGCGGCTTCCTCTCTCTCTCTCCTTCTCTCCCTCTTATTCCGTGACCACGCGTTCGCCTCGACCGAGTCTTTCTCCCTTTTTTCTTTCGTTCCTCCGTGCCTCGTTATCCACTTTTTCTTTTACCCAGGGAATTCGGCTGGCGATCGTCGCACGGATTCTCCCGATTAACATGTTCAACATTCCGAAATTGCGGGACGTTCCGACGTGTCGGTTCGGATTTCCACGATGGATTTTTCGGACGTGCAATTTCAAAAGGTCGGCGAATCCGAGGAAAATAAATAAAAGGCCTAAATAAATGGTCGTGACGCCATCGTCGCGACGTATCGTTTTTCGCGGCGCTCGGAGAACGTCTCCGCGACGAGGTATCGCGAACGCGTGTCGAATCGATTCCGCGAATGTGCGAGGAGCAGGAGCCTCGCGCGTGTCCTTCGCTCCTCGGAGTTCCGACTTTGCGCTCTGTCCGATCCTCGGGAACAGCATTATTATAACGAGGGAGGTTGGCATCGGCAGGAGCAATATCGCGCTCCCGCGGCCCGTCCCGTTCCACTCCTATAAGGATTACCATAAATTAGATTTTATCCTTCCGAGAACGTTCGTCTTTGTACTTCTCATTCTTTCTCGCGATACGGAGACAGAGACGAAACACCCCTTTATTTATTATGCCTACCCGAATCCTGCATATTCGAACGAAACACATCAAAAATTACATTTCTCGACTCCTTTTTTTTTTTTTTTTCTCCAATTACTATTTTTCCGATAAATGTCACGGAGATAATAATTATTTTTCATGAATTTCTCGAGTGAAATGTTTGAAATAAACTGCGAGTAATGTGCGTTCCTTCACTTTGCATCGAGGTACAATTTCTCGCGGTCGCGATACTAATTTCTCACCTCCGTTCGAAGACCACGGATATGGCGGTCCATCGACACGTCCGCGGTGATATCGGCGAGTCGACAGAGGCGTCTTTGACGGACGCCCGGCAGAGCCCTTCGTCCTCCTATCGGTGCAACGATCGCCCGGACGATCGAGCGGGGGGTCATCGCGGGGTCGCTCTCGCGCCGATTCGACGATGAGGACCGATACACGTACCCTCTCTTCGATACCTCCGTTTCATCCGGCATTGCATTTTTTTTTTTTTTTTTTTTTTTTTTTCCCCCCAATATCCATTGATACGCCATCGATCCTTTCGACGCGTCACTAATCGCTTTACCATTCGCTCCAAAAATTTCCCTCAATATTTCCCTATACTTCCCTATAGAAAAAAAATATTGGAAATGAAAAATGGAAATATTTTGATTTTCCCGAAAAAACCAAAACGTTATGTTTCGATAAACGAGATACATCGAATGCTGATTTAACGTAAGATGAAAAAAAAAAAAAAAGGGCGACTCGGCGTGGCCGTGAAGCGATCGTAAGAACGAGTCGATTCGCACCTCGGGACTGACCACAGCGAGCAGAAGTTCCGCCGAAGCTACCTGCCGACGAAGTCGGAGACTCGATTTATTGGCGAGTTTGAAAGAACCCGAGCCCTCGGCATAACTCAGCCCTCGCCGGCTCTGATGTTGACTGAGTGGCCGCGAGAGTCTTCTCTCGCGCTCACCGTTCGCCACTTCGTCTCCTCGACTACCGAACGAACACACACACACACGCACGCGCGCGCGTATACATATTTATATATATTAATGCATAAGCTCGCGCGGGTGTGTTTGGGGAGTAAAAGATGTAAACTCGAGCCAGAAGTCCGCCAATCACGAGGGACTTTCGCGCGTTCGTACTAAATGACTCGGGAAGCCTTAATTAAACTTTGGCGTGCGAGGAATTTTTTGTTTCTTTTTTGTTTTTTTTTTTTTTTTTTTTTTTTTTTTTTTTTTTTTTTTGGTGAAACAACGGAACGCATTCGAGTCGAGGAACACCTCGAAAAGTCGCGTCTTCGTCGTTTACAGTATCGCTTTCGTTGCGCGTTTTTCTTTTTCTTTTGAATAGCGAAATAGCGGGGGGGGGGGGGGGAAGAAAAAAAAAAAAAAGACCCGACGCACCGATTTAATATTGGCGTTGCGAATATGTCAATGAAATTCGATGCTGAGCGATTCCCCCTGTTAGCGGGGACCACCCACGCGTGACAAAGTCGAAAGACGAGCCAATAAAATATTTATAGAATAATATATCGTCGGTCGAGGGGGGAAGGTCGAGGGAGGATTTTTGTACGAGCCGCGTGCAGAGCGTGCCGCGCGTCGTTTCGAACTCACCCCCCCTCCCAGGATCGAAAGGTCCCCGGTGGTTACACGATGTTTACCCTCGGCAATCCCCACGAGTCCGCGCTCTCTGCCATCCGAGCCGGCGGAATCGACCGACAGCGGGACGCTTCGGCATCTCCCGTCGGAGATTTTTGCGCGAGCCGTTATACCGCGCCATTAACGTCGAGGACTCTCGTGGCCTCGCTGACACTGCCACCCCCTCGCCGACCTGCCGTGTTCCCTCGTGCCGCTGAGAGTGTACGGCTGCTTTTTTTTTTTTTTTTTTGCTTCCTCACACGAGAATCTTCTATCGGTCTCATTTACAAAAATCGACGCTTTCGATCGTTATTGAAATTCACGTGTTCGTTAAAGAAAGGTCATAATTACAACCGATAAGATAAATCATCGAATCTCGATGCATCGAGACAAATATTATCCATCAAATTCCGAATAGATATCCAAAAAATACCAAAAAAATAAACTTTGTACACGGAAAAAAATATAAATATATTTTTATATGCATATCGCAAAAAAAAAGAAAAATGTAATACGATACGAACACATGAAAAACAAAAAATTTCTAATGAAATATAACAATTATAATTACAAATGAATAGTCGAAAAAACAAAAATGAAAGAAAAATGGCACGAGAAAAAAAAAATGAATGAAAGGTGAGAATCGACGAATCGAAATAATTGCGCGAGTCGCGCACCTGTCTCGTATAAAAAGAGTTGCGCAACGAGGGTAACGCATAAAGTTGGCGGTAGAACGAAGAGTCACCGATCTCTCGCGGGCTGATATCGTCCGATAATCGCGATAGCGAGCCAATCGATCGTGTTCCAGTGCGAGCTGCCGTGTCCGTTCGACGGACCGGAGAAGACCGTCGCGCCGTCACCGATTAATAATTACGAGAGTGGGGCTTCGGAGGAGACTCGAGAATCGCCGGGCGAGCGTCGCTAAACGCTTTTAATCAATGTCATCGGGCCAATTTCCGATCGCCGTTCCTCGTTCTCTCGCTGCCGTCCCGGCTCGCTGCCGTCCCGGCTCGCTCCTCCATCATCGAGCGCGCCGCACAGCTGGCGCGCTCAACGTAGGACGGCTCGCGCGCCTCTCCTCGTTCTCTTCGTCGACTGCCCGAGCCTCAAAGTGTCGGCCCCGTCGAACGCGAGCGCGTTATCGGCCGTCCGTTCGCCGTGGCAGGAAATTACCAGCGGCCGAAACTCACCGGCGGAAGTCGCAATTTATCAGAATTCAACCCCAATGGGTCGACGCGCGCCACTTCGCCGACGGATTCGTCCCGATTATCGACGACGGACCTCCGACGATAGATACGCGAGTAACTCGTCCAGGAAGCAGTATTTTTTTTGTTTTTCTTTCATGAAAAAATGTATAAATTTGCTTTCGCAAGTTACGGCTAATTTTCACGAATAGCAAATTTTGTGACGAATGAAAATTAAACAAACAAAAAAAGAAATTCTCATTACCCATAAATAAAAGGTTCTTGAAAAAATTGTCATAAATTCTAACGAGCGTTAATCTTGGACTAGGATATTTTTACAACCGGCCTCCGGCACCTTTAACCCGATCCTCACTAGGGATGCTTTATTTATCGCTTTTTCGAGCTCGCCGTGAGCTAAGCTAAGCTTTTCGCGAGACGCGCCTCCGACGCGAGCGTTGCTCCGTTACAGCGTTGCACCGTTACACTGTCGCGAGGCGGTATCCGTCGAGGCGGACGCTCGAGCGGGTTCTCGAGCGATAACGAGGATCGCACTCTGTCTTCGTCGCGGGGTCTTTAACGAGGCCGGAACCGCCCGGTGGAAAAAGGACGCCGTGGAACTGCGTGGGCGAACGATAATTATCGGCTGCCACTTGCGCGCTCTCTCCGCTCGGACACCGAAGAGCTCGCTCGCGGGCTTCGCTCGGTTACGCGAACAATAAAATAAAATAAAATAAAATAAAATAAAATAAAATAAAATAAAATAAAATAAAATAAAATGAAATGAAATAAAATAAGATGAAATAAAATAAAATAAAATAAAATAAAATAAAATAAAATAAAATAAAATAAAATAAAATAAAATAAAATAAAATAAAATACTGACTTTACGTCAATGGCAAAGGTGTTCGCGAAACTGAACCGAAACCCATGGATCGTGTGCGATGAAATATATATATATATGTATTTTTTGGTCAAAATTCGGTGGAATTTTTTTTCTATAAATAATATAATTTTCTATTCTGAACTATTTCATTTTTCCTGAGTTACTTCACCGCAGATGACTCAGCGATTCTGAACACTTCCAGGAATAATCTACCGATCGATTTGTGCTTTTCCGAAAAATGCAGGAAAAAAAAAATGACGTTTGTTTCGACGATCGTTTGAGAAAAACTTCGGAAAAAGAAAAATCATCGGGTCTCAAGGTTTATTATCTTGTCTGGCACAATGGACGCGCGCTGTGCTCGAGCCAAATAATTCCGCAGCAGGAAGATAATTAAGCCGGGCCTCGGCGTGCCGGTGAAAAATTGGCGGAACCCTCGGAACACTCGTCGAGCAGATTTTTGGCCGAGTGCGAAGATTTTTCACGGTCTCGTCACGCCGATTTTTCAACCGATTTGTTTCTTCGTCCGTTTCCCGCCAATTTAAATTTCGACACCTTTCCCGACACGTCGATGAGAGCGCGGAACCATAGAAATCGGCGCGTTCCTCGCCGTGCGGAGGGACACGAGTGAAATCGGTAGCCGATCGATCGGACAATGGGCGATAGAGAAAAATCGGAAAAACGCCGAGTCTTTGAAGATTAATCGATTTTGCAAATGACTACAAGAGCGAGAAGCGTGCCACGGATGCGATTAAATTTGCTACGAATTTAGAAAATTATTTAAAAAAAAAAAAAAAAAAAAAAAAAAAAAAACAAATCGGAAAGTCATTCGGGACTCGAATCCGAAAAAACAATTTTGCATCGAGCCGTCGCAGGATCGTTGACCGAAACCACGAAAGTTTACGATGCTCGTGACGTTGGACAATTTACCGACCGGACTCGGCGGGACGGTGAGAAATTTTTCCCGTATCCCGTTCGCACCTTCTCAGTGCGAAAAAAAAAAAAAAAAAAAAAAAAAAAAAAAAAAAAAAAAAACACCCGAAAAGCAAGGACGGCCGAGATGAGATTCGACGAGACGCGTCGTCGACCCGAGAAAAATGACCCGAGTACGCATCCACAGCAGAGAATCGTCGTACAGGAATATCCGTAGCAGGTGCAGGGCCAGAGCTGGTCCCGGTCTACGGCCGTAGTCCCGTTCGCTTTAATGTTCATGGGGTAAATTTGATTGTCAGTGGCGAGCAGGACCGGGGCTGGGCGGGCCGAAAATCCTGTCGATGGAAAATAATCCGGTGGGTCTTCGGTAGCGGCTGTGCAAGGTGCAAAGGAAAACGATCGCCACCCCGAGTGTCCGAGAGGACCGGGAGGATTTTCGGGTCGTCTCACGAGAGGGCCGCGCACAGGTGGGCCGAGTCTCGAGCCGATCGGACACGGCGCTCGACGATTCGTCGACGAAACTCCGAACCCTCGTGCGATATCGAAGCGGCGTTCCATAAACATATTGACATTCGACGATATCGATTCAACGTGAACACGGTTATTCGATTTTGACTGATGGGACAGCCTCCTGCTTCCTCGTTCACGGTATTGCTAAAAATAAGATGTCTACTAGGATCCGGAAAAGAAAAATGAATAGCACCGTGAGGGGCGGACACGGGGGAAAATAAAATTAGTACCGGAAGGATAACCAATAAAATGACTGCCAGAATGAGGAGAAAAAAAAACGTGAACGGTCAAAGCTCGGCGAGAGCGAGAGTCCATTGGTAGACGGAGGGATAAAGCTCGAAGCGATGAGTGAGAGAGAGAGAGAGAGAGAGAGAGAGAGAGAGAGAGAGGGGGAGCGAGAGACGACGGGAAGAAAAATAAGGCAAGAAAATTCCGAGCTGCAATAACAGCGAATATGAGCCGGAGTGCCGGTTAACGACACTCGGCACCATAAAAGTGTACACTCTGCCGGTTGAGACCGATTTATTGCCGGGAATTCGATGGTCGTCACTTCGAGCGAGTCAGATATTTCCAGCTTGTTCGGAATAAACATCCGAGCAGACGAATGACGTCGCACCGCCAAACGCGTACCGGCTAATCGATACGATAACCCCTCGGGTGGCAAAATGTTGCGAAAAAAAAAAAAAAAAAAAAAAAAAAAAAACACGTTCAATTTTTTTTTGTCAATCACAAATTTCAAGGAAATTTCACAGCGGACGTGAACTTTGTTCTTCGTTATCTCGTCGGTCCGTGGATCGACGGAAAATTTATTCCGCGAGTGAAAGTTCGTTACGCAGCTCGATTTTATCGTTCGCGTTCGTCTCGCATTGTTTCGGCCAATCGACCGACGCAATATCGTCGGACACTTTGCGTTTTCCTCGCGGACATCGTTGATGCGCGAAACGAGGCCTCGAAGTCGAGTTTTTCACCGTGCGGAAACTCGGCGGACGGAGTACGCGAAGCGTCCGATTGACATTTTGCAGCGCGGCCGCGTCTCCGAGTTCGCGAATCGTTGTTCTCTCCGTCGCTCTGCTCGCGGCCGGTCCGTCAGTCGCGAGACTTTTATCTGATTCGACGAGAACAATAAATCCACGGACAACGGCGTTGCACGCGATGCTCGCCGACCAACGGACTCGTACTTTTATCGGCGCTCGCGAAAAACAAAAAACAAACAGGAAATACCGCGAACGGACGTAAAAACGAGACACGTGACAATATTCGATCGGGTAAATCTATGAAAAAATATAAAAATCAAAGTGCACGATATTAATTCGAAAAATGAATATTCACCGGAGCGAGTTCAATTTTTTGCCGCTATTTTTTTTCGGATCGTATTATTTCTCGAGACTTTTTCCTCGACGGAACTTTCGTAGCTGCAAAACGCGCACGCGCACTCCGGAGGCTCGTGGAAACTTTCCGAGAATCATTTCGCGCGATTGCATTGCTCGACGTTGCTCGGTAACGGGAGAAGCCCGCTTGTCGCGTAGGTGCAACGGAGCTGCACACGGCAGCTAAATGCCCGAGACTTCTCGGCGTCCCGCCCGTGCATCGCGTTTCGTACACACATCGGAACAACACCGTTCCTCTATTCTCTCGTTACGATTCACCTTTCGCGGACGATTTTTTTTTGTTTCCTCTCGAGAAATAAAAATTCCACGAAACTGCTGTTTCCCGGAAGACATTTTTTTTTTTCGTCTCACGAAATACACGCCGCGAACGCCTCGCCTCGAGACGTTTCATAGCTGTTCGTACACCTTTCATTCCTCATTGACGACGACGATCACTTTTGACGGCGACAAAATGATTTTTTTTTTTTCTACGAGAAACCGTAACGAGAGAGCAATTTTAGCGGTCTCGCGAGTGATCGCATGCGTGCATTATCTCGGCGCTGTTGGCTCGAGCGTTTGCCGAGCGTGACGTCCGAGAGGTTACCACGGAGACCTTTTCCAGGTTCCACGGGTCGCGGTTACTTCCGCTATTTCCGCGCCGTGACGGCGAAAGGTCTCTCGACCAGACGACGACGACGACGACGACGACGACGACGACGACGACGACGAAGACGACGAAAACGAAGACGACGACCACCGTCACCACCACGACAAAAATCCTCACCGTTCGGAATTCTCACGTCGCGATAAGTCGCGGAAGTCGAACTCGCCCGTCAACGCTCACCCACGCACTCCTCGACAGCCACCGCTGAGAGTCCGCTGGACGAGGACGCGAGGAGCGAGGAATATCTTTATCACGTGACGCGCGCATGGGGCGCAGATGCCGAGCGTTCGTCGTACCTTTTCCACGTGTCTTTCGAGTCAGCTCTGCGTTCACCTTTGGAAATTTGGGGACGACGAGAAAAAAAAAATCCCTTCAATGTCGATGGGACGGGAACACATTGACTCCGTTCGTGTATCCGGTCGAAATTTCTTTTTGTTTTTTTGGTGGTGAGCTATGAACAAAAAATAATTTTTTTTTTTTTTTTTTTTTTTTTTTTTTGGAGGCGTAAAATTTGATTGATATCGGCGAGGCGTCCTTTGCGACACTGAAAATCACGAAATTTTCCGATTTACGTTCGTCATTGATTATTTAATCTATCGACGAGGATCGACGCGAAATGATAAATCGCGCGAATGGAATGTTTGATTTTTTTTAATCGCCGTTCATTGTGTCGAAACGTGCGGAACGGAGTTTCCGTGTATGGTCTCGTGCACGTAGACGAAGCCCGCTCCGTGCGAAAGTGCCGATGCCGCGGTGCTGTTGTTGCACCGGCCCGTCTCCGAGAAATCGTAATTTGGCGTGTTTATTGCCGCTCGTCGTGGCCGTTCTCGGAGCCGAGCTGCGAGAACGGCACGTTACCGTCCGAGAAATGGCTTCTCGCGAAGGCGCCTTAAAATCATATGGAACACGGAAAAATAAAATACATATGCGAAAAAAAAAAAAATTGCAGCCAGGCACTGCGACGAGAAAGGACGGCCCTTCGGTTCGCCGCGCCTCCTCCGCTCACGTTTTTCCATTAATCCGTGTCGTCGAACGTCTTCCGAGAATTCTATTGCGATAACAATACCGAGACAAAGAATCAACGAAATTCAAAAATTGTGACTCTTCATCTCCCCCCCCTCCGCCGAGAAAGTGCCGAGACGAAAAAAATTTATCGACAGATATTGAAATTATTAGAAATTTATGGAAATTTTCTGATATCCATGAATATTCGAATCGTTGAAACTTTGGAATATTCAATGAAATTGAAAGGCTTTTCGCCTCAGGCTGCATCGCAAAGCCACGCCGACAGGTGCGATCCGAAAAGTTAATCCGGCAATTTTCCAATGGCGAAAAACGGCCCGGGAATCAAGCGTGTGCCAACATCGTCGCACCGTGACCAAAGGAGCGAGGGCCGTGGCTGGAAGAAGGCGCGGTCATTTTCAGGTTCCGTCCGTGACAACGACGACGACGACGACGACGACAGAGGGCGAAGAGTTCGCGGTGGGGCCGTTCATCAGAGGCAACTTGTCACGCCGCTGGGCATCGCACATAAATTCCAGACTGTAACGTGACAGGCTTGCCCGCCCGAGCTCTCTCACTCGCCAACCCCCGTCGTCGAAGAACGCCCGTCTTTAGGATAGTCGTTGCCGCTCGGGACCGGGTGTCCCGACACGTTCGAAGGTCGATGTCACGGGTACGAAAATACGGCGCGTTCATTTGATTTGTTTATCGAGAAAATGGAGGAGCCAAGCGTTTCGATCGGTATTCGGCTCTGTTCCGGGCCGCACGTTCGCTCCGGCCCGCTCATCTCTGACACACGGTGTACGGAAACTTATAAATCCTCGGAGCGGCGACGCGCGATACGGGCAAAAGACACGCGCCTATGCCCCCAATGGCACCGATTTTATTTTACTTTTCACAAAAATTTCGAGCGAGTCGACACCGCGAAACGCGAGCCATCGAAGATTATCTCACAGTGGGTTCGACTCGGCCCGAGGATCATTCCGGGTGTCTCGGCTCGTACCCGCGGACAAAGGCCATCGTGGAATCACGAGGTCGAGGCGGGGGGAGCCTCGTCGAGTCACGCCGACGGAGGACCGCGAGGGTGATGCGTCGCTTTTTCACGAAGGAGCGTTCTCGCCGCTCGCCGCACTAACCGCGATAGAGATGTCACCGAGCCGAGGCGCGAACGATATTCCGTACGAGGTGGACGACGAGACGAATAAAAGGATAAAGGGTTCGACGAGTCAGCGGATTCCTCGAACATTCCACGAACATTCTGTCCGACCGTCTTTGCCGTCGACTCGAATATCCTTTCGATTCCATTGCCCGGCGGTTGTCTTGTTCGTCGACCGAACGATCGGACGGAGACGGAGACTCGTTGAACAATCGTTTCCAGAAGCGCATCGTCCGTCGACTTTGATCGCGGCAAGGCGCGACCGTGCCCCGCCATCCGAGACTCGCGTCCAAACTTTCTCGAACGATTTATCCAAAAGGAATTTTCTGCTAAAATTTTCGGTTGTATTTTTCGAAGCGAGGAGCGAGCGAGCGATTCCGCGGTGCGTCGATGGGCTCGCGGTTGTAACGTGGATCGCGGTACGAATCGGCCGCGCGGGAAGCGGAAGTCCATCTCTGGCGCAGCGAGAGAGAACCGTGCGAGGAGTATCCGTGGCGGTACGCGCGGCTACCGGCTCCTCCGTTCGCGTATTTATACGAGCGGGTATAGGCGGTGGCGGCGGAAGGGACGCGAGGAGATGAGATTGTCCGCCGGAAGTACCGCGGAACCGGAATCCATAAAAACGTCCGACCCGACGACGAAGAACGAGGTCCTGCCGCGGCTCCGTCGACGAGTCGAGGCCACGAGAACCTCCAAAAAATTTCGCGATCGACAGCGTTGTGCGTCGTCGTCACTCCTCTTATCCCATTTCGTCTTTACTCGATTAAACAACGATTCCAACGGGATTTTAACGCTATCTTTGCGTTGCTTTTTGTGTTGCGCGCGCGAACCGCTCATTGCGCATCTCAGCCAGAGTCCGTGTACGTGACACCGGCAAATTTTGGCATCGCTGAACCAAGGCTTTGGCTCGCTCGCCGGCTTGCCCTTTCCTACCTCCTCGAAAATTCTCGGCGAGCGAACGAGGCCCGTACGCTCGGCTAATTAGGGGAAGCGGATTTTTCATTTGTCCCCCGCATCGTCGGAGCTTCGCTCATTAAGGGCGTTCTCCGTTCGTCTTTATCACGCTTCATCGTTTTTCTTTGTCGTTTTTTTTTTGCCTCTTCTTTCGCGTCGACCATCGAGTCTCCGGTTCGCCAAGAGCTTCGCCCGCATCGCCGATCTGGTTGGTCGCCCGCGACGACTCGTACGGAGGAAGTCGACGTTTCTCACCCTCTTCTCGTGCGTCGTCGCATTTTTTTTTTTCATCCGTCCTCGTCTCCATTCCAATTTCTCTCTTTCCGCGCTCGTTTTTTCCTTCTTTTTTTTTTGTTTTCCTCGCTGCGGAGCTTTCGACCCGCGCAATAGTCGACGCCGCCTCGGGCCTCGCGTCCCTAATGAACCGTGTAATAACGTCGCCCGATGCGCCTCCGCTAGCTCGCCGCGAGTTACGCCTTCCTTCCTCCAGCGACCTCCTCGTATACCACCACCACCACCACCACCCCACCCGACGTATTTTACCACCCCCGAGCTCACTCTTTACCCCCTGTGCTTCGCGATCCTTTCGCCGGTTTTTTTTTTTTTTTTTTGTTATCTTCTCGCCTATTCGTGAGAGACGTTCGTTACGCAGAATTTTAACGATCGAATACACGATACTGCCTTTCTGTACATTACTTTTTTCATTACGCCCATTTTCGTGTACTCGATCGAATAAATTAATCGATAAACAATCGTATGATCGATTTTTGTGTTTTTTTTTTTTTTTCCCTTAAAATTTCCTTCGGCAACGAGTTCCCTAGCTTCGCGTGAAATTCGCGTCCAAAAGTAACGAAAAAAAAAAAAAAAAAAAATTTCTTTCTCACGAAAATTCGGCAATAAATCTGTGCGATAATCTGCGAGTTCGGCGTTTTGCCGCGAGGCGCGATACGCATCGGGGGAACGAGCGGCTTGCGAGGAGTGAGAGAGAGTTTCTCAGTCGGAAGCTCGTGAAGTAGATTATTCAGGGTTCCGAGAGGGTTAAAGCCCGCGAGCTACGATGTCTCTATAATGGCCTCGTGGAACGCGTCGAGTCCGCCACTCGCTTCTCGCCTATCGCAACATCGAGCTTCCTTTCACCTACGTCTCACGTCCGACTCACGCGTGAACTCGCATACATCACGGCGTCTCTCCGTCTATCTCGAATGCCTCTCCGTTTTTTTTCGTTGTTTTCTTCGCGTCTTTCACAAACTCCCCCGCATCGCGCTCGCTTTCTCATCGTTCGAGGCTCCGGAGACGAATCTCCCGCGTCTATCGTGACGGATCCTCGCTCGGTAAATCGCTTCGTTTTTTTTTTGTTTTCCTTTCCTTTTTTTCAACGTAGGTAAGCCCTTGGAGATGGAATGGTAGAAGCGTCGAGCGAACGGAAACACGTGTGCGTGCCGATCGAGCGAACTCGGCGACTCGGGAAGCGGTGGAGAATTAATAGCTCGGTCGTGGCGCGGACGTGCGCTTCTCGGGTCACGCCGTATTTTGGAGTACCTCGGCCCGCTCGAATACGCAATTTATTCGTCCGTGTCGGACAATTTTCGGTGGCCGCAATTTTGCAATTTATCGTCACGGAAATTTTGGTCCACCGGAACGAGTGAAAAGTCTACTCCGTTGGCGAAAAATATGTTGGAGAGAATATTTTTGAGAAGAGCCCGCGTCGAATTCGCATCGGACGAGAATGGCAACGGGCAAAAATCAAAGGTGACGTTCCTCCGAGAAAGGTAATAAAATTTTGTGTCCCAAATGCGCACGAAAAAAAAACAAGTTAAAAAATAAAGGTCCAATTGGGCAGAGGCGCGTTCTCGAGAGTGGCCGCTGTCGTATCCGCGTCAGACGGATAACAACGTGGCAAAAGCTGAGGTAACATTATTGCGGGAGAAAAAAAATGAATACGGTAATCATGGGAGTGCGCGGGCAAAGGTACGGTTGCTCTCGGATTGTAACGGGTACGGTTCGCGTGCATGCCAACGTTACGCCGACGAGCCACGCGTATCGCTGGACAGAGACACGGACGTATCGAAGGAACGATTAAGAAAAAAATAACAAAAAAAAATTAAAAAAATGACAACGGCTTGGACTGAGAGACGAACGTGGTTGTGGTGTGTGTTGCAGGGATTGGAGCGCGACGGGAAACGTTCGCGTACAAGAGTCCTGGCCAACGTGAGCGCCTTTCGCCACGGCCGAGATTCTTACCTCAGCAGCGCCCACGGATCGGGCTCCTTGATCGTTTCGCGGAGCACGGTGAGTCTCCTTTCTCCAGGGGTAACGAAAATTTCATAAAACCGTAGAGCAACTTTTGTATTTTTTTCTTTTTTTTGGCTTTGGCTCGTTTTTTTTTTTTTTTCTTTGCTCGTTCCGAGTGTCGAAGGCTAGAGTTGACGTAGAAAAATCTCATCTTGTCAATCGTCCAGGTAGACGCGAGTCTTTTTTTTTCACAGTCAGCTCGGACGTTTTGAAAATGATTTTTCTGAAAAAATATTGCACCTGGTTTTTAACGTCGAAGGGTGGGAAAAATAATGAGTCCGAATCCAGCATCGAAAGATTTTCATGCCAGTTGACCGTGGAAAAAAAAAAAAAAATAAAAAAAAAATAAAAATAAAAATAAAATAAAATAAAAAGAGGACTCGCCGTCGCGGGCCGTACTCCGCCTCACGAACGGTCCTCCCTCGGAGGTTCGAGCTGGATTAACACGTCAAAGAATGAGGCGCGCTGTCTTTCTGTCGCGTACCGGTGCGCACGTAATTTCTCGAGGATTCAGGACTAATGGGTTATTTGAGGCAATCAGCGAGCCGCCGAGCTCAATTCCCTTACCTCCATCTCTCCTCCTCATCTTATTCTTGTTGCTCCTCACTTTGCTTCTTCTGCTGTTCGTTATGCCCGGTTAACGCGATGTGATATTTAAACGACCGAGGTCGAGATACCGCCCGGGCACCGTCCGCGTTATTACTCGCATGTCCGATCCTCCACAGTCATTATTTTTATTAATACTATCGTCATTATTTAATCACGCATAAAAGTCCGTCCATACCGTGTACGCATACGCGTGATGTACGCTCTGCATATACAATTATACGTACACACACACACACACACACACACACACACATACACACACACGCTTGCGGTTGAACGCAGGATAAAAATCGGCCAAATATTTTTAAAAAATACTCGGAATATTTTCATTCCACTCGCGTGTACAACTCTTCTTTTGGTTACTCGGTTTTGATCTTGAATCGGAATTATTGTTCGATTATTTTGGCAAAGATCGTCGATTAATTTTCCGAAAATATAGATTTACGATAATTCGGGGCATTAATATCGGTGGGTTAGGATTATTGTGAAATAACAAAAATGATAACGTTCGAGGCGGAAGTCGGACGGAGAGACGTTTGAGAAAAAGGTACGATGGCCGCTCGCCATCGAGCACGCTGTGTCGCAGATCACCGGTCACGAATCTTAATCACTCCGTCGAGGCTCGATCGGTCGATCGTGAATCGCGATTATCGATCGAACCCACACGACACACGAGAGGAATTTGCGAACGCGTTGTCCAATGCGATTTTTTCCAAAACACTCGATCGCTGCATCCGATTTCATCGCCATATTCAATTTTCATTTTCCTTCGTCAACGTCTTCGTCGATGTCGTCCCGAGAGTCTCGTCGAAGCAGGGCCGGCTCTCTCGGAGCTTCCATGGCCGCCGCGAAGGGGAACTCCGGTGCTCTTATCCGCTCGCGAAGAGGCGGCGCGGATCGTCGAAGGAGGAAAAAAAAAAAAAAAAAAAAAGGAGGACGCGACAGGTCCGCGCGCTCACGGGACTGTCGAGTCACCGCCAGTAACGAGCTTCGAAGCCTTACTCCGTGCCCGTTTCTTCACCCCCCCCCCCCCCCCCGGCCCGCCAACCTATCTCACCCACCACCTTTCTCTCGCCCTTCTTCGTCTCCTCCTCACTCCGAGCCCTCTCCCCCGCCCCTCTCGCTCTTCTTTGTAACGGAGACCGCGATATCTTCCTCGCGGGCGAGAACCGTCGCGGCCTCCGAGAGGTGGTGCCAGCGATTGCCCGTTCTGAAAACGTACACTCCGCTTCTCGGCGACCGCATTGACATTGAAAAAAAACGCACACACACACACACACAGAAACAAATAAAATGGCGACTGACAATCCGCTTCCTCTAATTGGGAGTTTCGATCGAAGCGACGAACCGACCGAGGGAACGGATGAAGCGTGAACGACGGGTGACGAGCGAGGAACTGGACGATCGAGCGCGCTCGGCCAACGAATTTTTTAGCCCGTAAACCGGCTCGATAAGATTTTTCGGTGATCTCCCATAGATCGGTCGGATCGAGCTGTGTTTATCGAGCGATCGAGAAACGAAGAATGAGAGGGCGAGGGAGGGGAAAAAAAGAGGGTTCCTCGCGGCACACACGGAGGAAGGACAACGAAGCGGGAGCATCGGAGCGCGCGTACCAGCCGCTCCCTTAATTACCGATTTTCCTCGGTCCGCGTCACTTTTTAATTGACGCCAGAAATTGAACCGGGCCAGCAGGGGGAGCAGCGACTTTGGCCCCGGCAGTGAGTCGTCAGCTTCCCGCACAGTCATCCTGGATACGCCGCGTCGTTTCTTTTCTCCGGCTCGCACCGCACGATACTTCTCGCCGATCTCGCGTGCACCGAATTTTAACCTTCGGTCCGCCGCGAACGACGCTGCTCGACGGTCGAAAAAAAAATTCACGATAAACTGTTGAGAAATTAAAAAAAAAAAAAAAAAAAAAAATCATAATCATAATAATATTAAAAAAATACTGGCGGCAGATGAAAAAAAAGTGTGGAAGCTGTGGAGTGAATTTTCCGTTCCGAAACGATTCACCGCGAACTCGACACGTTTTTTTCCGCCACTGACTCGGAGTGATCGGACACGATGAATAGAAAAGTCCCTGTCAGATGTTCGTTTAGCTGATAATAATAATTGGCGCGAAGCGGAGCGCCATTCGAAGAGTGGTTGCTGCGAGAAATTTGCAGCCGCGGCTCCTGCGAGTGGTTCCCCGCGTTTTCTCCCGCAGGGGAGTAAAACAATGAGAAAGCGGTCCGATGTGCCGCGTCCGTTATTCCGCTCGTTCCGTCGGTCCGACGGTCCGCTCTCTCTCTCTCTCTCTCTCTCTCTCTCTCTCTCTCTCTCTCGGCCCGGGAGACAAGAATTATGCAAGATTCTCGGATGGGCTCGGAAAACGAGTTATGAAATTGCGGTTCGCCGGAGCGAGGGCGGGCTTGTACAGCGAATGGAAATTCTATAGGCGACCCCGTCGACCCCTTCCCGATGCGAGCGGCCGATAACTATTTTCCTTTTTTTTTTTCTTCTGTCAATATATTACGAATGGTCTTCCGTCATGGAGAGACGATGACAACGATAATTGGGAGTTTTGTCGCGATACGAAAGACTCTCGATCGGTCGTAGATCGCTCCATTTGTTCGAGTCGTCGTTCGCCGTTACCCCGACTGTTTGCCTTTGCCGTCTTTCATTTCATTTCTCGATTCATCATTTACCCTTTATATTTATGCCACGTTTCTCACCGTTTTATCCAGCATGAAAACGCGCCGACGGACACACACACACACACACACAGAGAGACACAGCGAGACACGGAGGTACGCGAGCGGAAGAAGGAGGACGTGGCTCACCCCCGGCCCACACCCCCGGGCAGTGTCCCTGTCGAGCTGTCAGTTTCCGCGTGTTCGCACTTCTCCGAGGCTCTCTCCGCGAGAGCGAATCCGACGACGTCGCTTTTCCAGATGCCGCTGCCGATGACGTGGATCTTTGTCTCGACGGCGAACCCGGAACCACTTCCGCTTCCTCCTTCCTTCCCCCACCGTCGCCGCACACACACACACACACACATACATCTCTCTCTGTCCCTCTCTCAAAGACGGGTGAGGTTGAGTATCTGTTTTATCGGTACGGTATTTAGCGCTCTCGGTACGTTCGGAGTGATGGGCGCTCGAAAATTTAATGCCTTTAATGCCGGCGGGACGGCCGGTAGGACGTCGACACGCGTTTCGATGCATACACGAAGCTTCGCGTTAGTCGAAAAATAATTCCCCGCTTCCCCGTTTAATGAAGAAGAAAAAAAAATGTTTAGATTCGACGATTAAAAATGGAATATCGATTATCGAAAATGAGATAACAACGGGCGTTCGATGCCTCGCGCATCCTCTTAATTAGACATTACGAGAAATCCCTCCGGTTCGTCCATTTATTTGGCTGATCAATGAATTTCTCGTCGATCAAACCGCGGGACAATCGCATTGTGGATGTAAAAATGGAAGTTTCCGCGACCGCGTCGCTCCGCGCCACGAGGGACTCGCGAACAAAACACGCGTAGAGAATCGAAACTAAACGAGAGGAAGGAAGAACCGCGCGTAGGAACGGAACAAAAAAAAATATGGAGAAGAGCCCGTGGGACTCACGCGTCCGTGAGCACGGATTCGCGAAATCATTCCGTACTGACGCCCCGAGACAAAAGGACCGGAATATATAGCGCGTACCTTTCCCGCGTTAACCCACCGAGGGGAACATTGAAGAAAAACAACGAAAAATCTGACTCACCGATCCGTGCAAATATCCGAGATCTCGTTCGCCCGCGCGCTTCGCTCGTCTTCCACCGTACGCCCGAATCAAAAATCCCCCTTCGAGCACTCGTCGATTCCCCCAAGGATTCTCTCACCGTCGACCGTCCTGCTGGAGAAACATAAAAATTAAATACAAAATTAATATCGCCACTCGATGCCGGACGAGTCTCCCAGCGGAGTCGCCGAAACAAAACGATCCGTTTCCGCTCGAGCCCGAACAGCGAGTACGATTTTTTTTTTCCGCTCATCCCGTTCGCGTCTGTGTGTGCTTTTTTTTACGCGGAATCATTTGTTACGTTTTTTTTTTTTTTTTTTTTTTTTTCCATTAATCTATTAATCTATCGATTAATCTATTTGTTGCATTTTTGTTGTTTGAATGTTTGCATTTTTCCTGGCTCCCTGACAACTGCATGGAATCGATAGTCTTTGACGACTGATAAAAAAAATGTGTGCTCGGAATCGTTTTGCCTGCGCATCGCCCGTGTCAATTTTATTGCACGTAAATTTTTCGCCAAAAATCCGATTCAGTGAGATCTTTCACGTTTCTCGATGCTATAAAAATGGGAAAAAAAATTAGGTGCAACAAAGGTGTCGAAAATAATGATTTTGCATAACGATAATGTCAAACGGTAATTGAGAGATTTCTCCAACAAAAAAAAAAATGAGACACTGAAAGATTTTTTGATTTTACTCTTTGAACGATTCTTGTGTTTGACGATTCGTAAATCATTGTTGACATTATTATTGTGCAAATTTTAACGTCTTGACAGTCTTGGGAAAACGAATTTTTCCAAGGTTTTGCGAATGATTTTTTAAATGCATGTTTAACGCATTCGGAAAGAAAAAAAAAAAAAAAAAAACCCAAAAATGTTAACGGTGCTTCTCACATCTGCGACTCGACAGTTAAATTTTCTTTGTTGTCTGTTTTTAGAAATTCCGATCCCACGAACGAATCCACCGTCGGTCGCACATGATGCTCGCGACACTGCCCAATCGAGCTTCCGCGGAACAACGGTCATATTAAAAAAAAAAAACAAAAAAAAACAAAAAAAAATTAATAAAAAAATGTACTATATTAATCGTGTTTTAATAAGGTTTTTATGTAGGTCTTACGAGATATGTGAGCTGTATATTATAAATAAAACAAAAATATAAGTGTTGAATAAACGAGGCTCGTTGACGGCCGACGAATCATCACTCTCGACCACTCCTTCTGTTCGTTCGTTAATTCATTGTCATAGAAAAAAAAAAAAAAAAAAAAAAAAAAAAAAAAAAAAAAAAAAAAATCACTCCTCCGATCCTCCATTATACAATGATAGATCGATTTACTCGAAAAAAAATAATTTTGGCGAATGATTTTTCGTTTGATCGTTACCGGGAGCGTCGTTGGGATATTTTATTGCGGACATCTCTCCGTTTCCCGGAACGATCCAATTAACCGAGTCTCATCAAAGTCCTCCGATGAACAAAGAGGCTGCGAGTCTGCCTCGTCGTCTTCCGTCGCGTTTGCCCGAGGAGCGTCGCGACTGCCGTGCAACGTGGGTAATTAATTCACCGGTCGTCTCTCGTACCGAGGAAGACGTTTCGGAATACACAGACCGCCGAGCTTTCCGGGTAGTTTCCGCCGAGATCCCCCTGTAACGAGTTGCCAGTCGCCGGTCGAGACGCACCGACAACGAGCCGTCTCGTGTACCGCTTTCGCGAAATTGCCATTAGCGCGACACTCGAGAAATCCGTGACCCGCGTTACGCTTCCTTTGACGTTTACGTCTAAACCGCGTTGAGAACCAAAAGCCCGACTGGCTGCCCGGCGCGAAGGGTTGGGAGGAGCTCCGAACCGATGAACGGGCCAATTAGGTGAGACCGATATTCGACGAGAAATCCTCATTCATTCCCGTGTACTTCGTTCGGGGCTTTTTTCCTTTTCCGGATTGAAAATCAGTGGGAACGAGATGGAGCTCCGTTGCTTTTCGTTGTTGCAACGTTACGATTGTCCGTTCGTAAGACCAACGATAAATTGTCCGTTTCGAATTTGCGACAGTCCGTGGGAGTGTTCGGATGTCCGGCGTCGCTCGAGGGCCGCTCCGAGGCTCCGCTTCTGGAAGGGCGAGTGAGCCGCGGTGTTCCCTCCAAGTTCCCGGAGGGTGGTGGTTGAAACAAAGGCCTGCTCGCCGGTTGGTCGATATTCCACGGCCGCCAATCGGGCGAGAGCAGCCCTCGGCGGTCCTCGGCAGCTTCTCTCGGTTTTTCCGCGGAATCGTGCGCCGCTGAAAGCTCGCGTGCGACCGCTCGGCCGACGAGAGCTAACCATCGGTCTCATCGCGCGTTCGGTCCATTCGGTCGCCCGGTGGTTGCCCGCCCGCTTTGACCGACCGACCGACCGACCGACCGGACGTCTCCAAGGAGACGGCAGCTCGCACGCAACCCCGAGACGACACGGAAGATCCTCCCTTGCGAACCTTTTCGACCCCTCTCGCGTCGCGACTCGCGGCAAAAGAAAAATGGAAGCGGCGAGTCTCGTTCCTCCACTCACCGCTTTGTATCGCTGTTGTTCTTCTTTTTTTTCACGCAAAAAATTGGATATTCACGGAGCCGCGAAGTCGACGAAGCAACCTCCAAACACCCTCGGATCACTCCTCACCCACATTCGAGCTTTCCATCATTTTTTTTTTCTTTTTCTCGGTACTGCTCGCTGAATTGACAAAAAAATTTATCCTCTTAAATATCAAAATAATCCCATCGAAATGTGACGCTTCTGTAAATTAAAAAATATACTTTCTATTACACTATTTTTACTATTTTTTTTTTTTTAAATATAACTTTCGAAATGTAATTGTTCTCGACGGAAAATCGTCGAAACATTTTCTCGCGAGAAATTGGTTTGTTTCTGTTTGAGAAGCGCCGGCCTCTTGTTGGGACACTCGATGATATATAAGAGGACACTTTTTGGCGATAAAGAATGCGCGAAGAAAGAAGGAGCGCAAGGCGGAGGTGGGGAAAATCCTCTTCCAGTGTGGAGAAAGACCGGGAACCGGCAGCAGTTAGCAGGGGCATTAGGGTGAATTATTTTGGGCAACCCCGCATAAAAAGCGCCATGAATCACCGAGAATCACCCCCCCCCCCCCCTCCCACCCGCCACCGTTGTACGGTGTGTTTCGGACGGCGGTATATCTTTCCTCGTGAAAGAAAGATCTTGTCTACTGTCGCTTAAGTTCCACCTCGCCCAAACTCAGTTCGGATCTTTATTTCTCGGCTTATCTGCACGGACCCGATCTCACGGAATGTGGCTAAACTTCGTGTCCTTCCTAATTTCTTAATTCGACCCGTTAGGAAATTATCGCGACGTTCTCGGGAACGTCTTTATCCCGGTTTCTCGAAGCCCCAGGGTCGTCGTTATCGCCATCGGAATTTGTTTTTTTTTTTTTTTTCCCGTCATTCCTCTCTCACATGACGGGACGATCGTTGACAATTCACCATGAAGCGATTCGACTTTGTCTCGCGATTTCCAAATCGAGACTCCGTTTTATCGTCGATACCCGATTTCTCGAAATCGGTCCGGCCGCATGAATCGTCGATTCCCTCGCACCGGCCCCGTTCAAACTCTTTTTCGTTTGTTTTGCTTTGTCTTAATGACAATATTTCCCAAAGGACTCGGAGCGAACGAGCGAGCCGCGACTCAAAGGACCGCACTCGGCCTCAACTCATTTCGCAAAGCCCCGTAGTGTCGCGCCTTGTGTCGCTCCACGGTGAAATCCCTGAGAGACTCTTTTCGCCACAGAGTATTAGGTACGGTAGGGATTTCCAGGGATACTAACGTTCGAATTCCCGGTCTCGCTCCTGCTCGAGTCGCTCCCTCGATAAAGCCCATTCCCCCTCGTGAAAGAGGTTTGTCGTTCGGTGACCAGCTAAAAAAAAAAAAACCCTCCCCGGTTTCGAAGGGCGAGGGGTTGAGGGCCGAAAAGGACCGAGCTTTCATTACTCCAAGAGCCGATTGCATTTTTTACGTCTCCGCGGAGGAGTCTCGACTGTACGTCGGGTTACCACTGCAATCTCTCTCTCCCCGTTGCTCCCTATGTCCCTTACCGGGCAGCGCGATATTCTCGTACGGGTCCGTCCCATCGTCCCCTTTTTCGACTCGAGTCGAGCGGCCCCCCAGTGGTTTCAATCTCGGACGGAGCGGGCTTCGGAGGTCGTGCGTTCGATGGCTCGCGGTGGCCCCCGCGGTCCAATCATGCCGGGAGCTCAGCGCGATCGGACCCTCGTAAACCGCTGGATGAGGTGCAGCATCATCGGCACATCCGGGCGCTTCTCTTCCGCCCGGTTTCCAAATTTTTCGCTCGACGGCGGGGAACTCGCGACGTCTCCCGTCTCGGCCCGAACCGTTCTATCCCGTCGAGACGGATCCGACGATGACGAGCCATCAACGTCGCGTTCCGCCGACGATCAAGGGGGGAACAAAAAAAAATGAGAAAACAACGGAAAAAGGAAGAAAAAAAATAATAATTTAAGATGGAAAATTACCCGAGCGGGAAACGATAAAAAGATCGGGAAGCGATTACGCGGGCGAGCGTGTTCCTTTGATGTTGGGAGACGAGAAATCGGACGGGCGGATCGAGGGCGACGGGAAAGCTTCTTACGCCAATTATTTTGACGGATCATCATTATTATTATTATTATTATTATTGTTATTATGGTTGTTGTTGTTGTTATTGTTATTATTATTATTTCGTATAATTCTTTGTGGGTTTCGTTCCGATTGTTAGGAGGATTTGGCGGGAGGAAACGAACGAGATACCGACGTAAAAAGGGAAACGTGGAAACGTCGTTTCGTCTCTTCAAAAAAAATGTAACGCGTGCTCATTGCGTAGGGGCCATTCTTGCCCACCCTTCTCCACCGCTGGAGCGTTTAATTTTCGAGTTCGCGAAAGCCGACACGATCATTGAGTTCCAACGAAAAACACGAAATTCGAGGTTTCACACGGAATTATTCGTGGTTTCTCGGGGCGCCGAGTGTGTTTTCACATTCGAGGCTTCCGTCCACGACAATCGGAGAGCTTTGTCACACTTTCGGCGCTCCGTTCGCGCGACGAAAGCTCGATGAAAGTGAATTCGCCTACCGCGGACAATCGAGGGATGACCCAGCGGTGCTTTGATCCTCGTCGGTGCCGCAAGGGGTGCTTTATCCAAGAGAAACTCCATATACATTTCCGAATGGATGTGCTCGAGCGTGTCCGCCATGAGTCTCGTGAAAAGGGAAATCCCGCAAATGCACTTTTTAACCGAATGCCGACCAGTGGCTAACTCGGCTGTTATTTTTGAAACTCGTAACGGAGATTCGAGGAAAATGTACTCCCGTCGTACGCACTTTCCGACTGATCGTTGCCGACTCATCGAGCGTCTCGTCCGAGAGTTCTTTCGGCGCTTTTAATTCCAGCCACGAAGCCCAACGAAGCTCGAAGCCCCTGGCGATTGTTCACAGGAACGACGGTAGAGTTCGCCCGTTCCTACGAAGTAGGCCGTTCCTACGAAGGCCCGTCAACGACACACAGGTGCGTCGTATCTCTTTGGTCCACGGTACGATATTGAACGAAGCTAAGAGCATTCGGATAACCGGTGAGCGACCTCGTTCCCCTCGTGTCACTCCGCCGTTTCGTCCACCATTCTCCGTGTCGGCGGAGACGGAGGATCGATCTCGATGAGTCTCGGCGGGCTCAGACACGGGTCTCGCGATTCGTCCTCATCCGCGTCGGGTTTCCGTTGCGAAAATCCCGATAATCCGCTGCGAGACACAGATTGAGTTCGGTCTCGAAGCAGCCCCTGCGGGAGCCGCGGAGGGAACACCGGCGGAAGAGGAAGGACGAGAAGAAAATTGGAATTCCGCGCGCTCGGAGAAGATGAGAGAAAGAGCCGAACGGAAAAAGGAAGCGGGCTGGATGGGGTGTCGGCGGTACAGTGATACTCCGCGCGGGCGATACGACGGAAAGGACGAAATTGCTGGCAGGACGATCAGGTGTTAACGTAAGCCGGATCTAGAAAAGATATCCCATGGTCCTGGCCGGCCTGGACGTCCCACCTTCTCAAATCCGTCTCGACCATCGGCCGTACTTTTCGCCGGCTTTTCATTCGATTTCTCTTCGAGCCCCCCGAGGGGCCCCGTTCCTCTCCTCTCGATGCTTCCTCACGAAAATCATAGAAATTCAATCGGTAGAGTGGGTAGTTTGGCGAGCCCGCCCCGCGCCTCGCCGAAATCTCAAACGGTCTCGATCGTTCGAATTCAGCGGCGAAAGTGCGCGCGACGTCGTGCCGGTGGATTTCTGGCGCGGGAATAGAATGCCGCGGGAAGGAAGGAATTCTCTCCGGTAGGTGGAGAGGAAGGCCCGTTCGCTCGGTGGCGCGGTAGCTTCCCCGAATAGGAAGAACGAACACCGTACCGGGACTCCGTAATTTGTTTCGAGATCGTATCTTCAAAGTGGCTCTTCGTTCTCGTCGACGGGGACACTCGGAACGAGAGACGGAGGAACGAAGGAAAAGGGAGCGGTGGAAAGGGAATCGTCCTTCCTCGAGAGCGCGCGTACGGGCGAGCACGGTCGATGGATCGGAAATGGGATCTCGGCGTGGGCGAATGAAAAGGAGGGCTCGAGGCGAATAGATCGGCGAATCGCGAGCAACCCTGCCGGTGGAAGTTGGGGCGGGACAGCGCGAAGGCCCGTATTTGGAAAAGGCTTCGCGGAGATGGCTGAAAACTCGTGATACCCACATTCGAGTGCGTACATCCGCGCGAGAACGGGGCGAGCGGATGAACCGCGCCGAGTGTACGTCTAGATCCGTCCGGTTCGCGAGTCGCTTCGGCGACTTTGCTCCTCGTAATCACCGGGGTCCTCGTGTCGGAACGCGAGACTCGACGATCGGTCTCTCTCTCTCTCTCGTCTCCGCTTCATCTCCGAGCGTCCGTTACGCCGTGCCGCGCGAACCCTCGTTGGATTTTCCTTCGACCTCTGGCCGTAACCCCGGAGCCGCCGTTCATTTCTCTCCTCCTGGCACCTCGTTCCAGCATCCGTACACGTTACTATGAATTTCCGGGCGTCATCGAGGGATCCGGGATCGATCGACCCGGCAAAAATGAAATCGTCGTTGGCCGTTGTGTCGCAACGGCCGATGGTTCCGTCGGTTCTCGGTTGGTCGATCGACCAAACGGAATGTTCCACGTTCATTTCCAAACGTTTGCCTCTACGATATGTCCCGTATCGCTGAGCATGATCGGGGTAAGCCGGTAGCGGCTCGTTCTCCTCGGGACGAACACACGCGCTCCGCGACCGATAGAGACGCTTTTTTTTCGTTATTTATTATTTTTTTTTTTTCCGAAGAGCGAGAAGACGAGGCCGGTCGTAGCAGTAGCGTCAGCAGCAGCAGCAGCAGCAGCAGCAGCAGCAGCAGCAGCAGCGCGCTCGATGCCCACAATTAATATCGAGCCTTATCTCCGATCTCTCATTATTAGCATGAGGGCGCAGAGGCTCGTATCGGGTCTCTCTCCTCTCGCGCGTATCCTTTGGCTTTGGCAGGTATGTAGGAGAGAGGACGCTACTCGTCCGCGGTGTTCCCCCGAACCCCAGGCAGCGGCTACCGTACACCCCGGGACACCACAGTCGGCCATGCATCACCCTAACGAGCCGAGGATCGCGTGCCGATCTGTATTAAGGATTTATAATGCTGCGGCACGGTGGGAAGGAGACGCGGACCGGCGGAGCGAGAGCGTTCATCCCCCTGGGGGTGGGGATTCTCGAGAGACGATCTCGGCCAATGAACGAGACGAGAGGCTTCGTGGAAAACATTTTTTAAACAAACAAACGAAACAAAGAAAAAAAAAAAGCGTGAAACACCTTGTCCGTTGATTCCTCGGGGATCCGCTGAAATGATTTATAGTCGCAGCATCGCCGAGGAACCTAAAGTCCATGACGAAATTCACTCGATCCCGGTGAATTATCAAAGTATCGCACCGGACTATTATTGGAGAAAGCTTCGTCGCGCGGAGCGACCCTTTCCCGTGGATTTCCGAGTCTCGCGTTACCCAGAGTCACCCGCGCCTCCTACGATTCGCCCCCACGAGTCCTGCCGTTCCCAAAGCGCGCATCTTTCGACCCGCGGGTGGCCCTCGCGGATGCTCGGCGATTCTCTCTCTCTCTCTATCTCTATCTCTCGCTTTCCATGTTAGCTCGCTCATGGTGTTCTCGTGTAGCCCGAAGAAACCGAGAAGTCCCGAGAGACGCACCTCTGCCACGGCATTAATAACACTGGTAGCCGCTCATATGTTAAACGTCCACCCCGTTATACCGTGGCAGCTTCCTTCGCCTCGAACACTTTCGTTCCCTCTTGTTTGGGGCCGCGAGAGTCTCGAATCTCGAGAGCGATGAGCCTCGTACCTACAGCGTAGCGAAACTATACGGTATCATCGCGGTATACACCGTAAGCTTCGTACCAAAACAGTCGTTCATTTTGTTCGTTTTTTTTTTTTTTTTTTTTTTTTCCTCCGTTTCTTCACAATTTTTCTTCTTCATCAACGAGAAACGGAAGTAACGGTGATCAAAGTCCAATTGAAATGAGGCACGCGATACCGATACGACAAACGAGAGACACACGATGGAATCGGAAAACAATCGTCATTGAATAAAATAGCGCAACGACAAACGAAACAAACTCACCCGAAGGAATTCCGGTTTTCTCCGAACACGAGGAACCTTCCTGGATGTCCTTCCGTCCGGAACGCCGGCTGATTAATATGTCCTCACGGATGGAATTTTCGAGGGCTCGCGGCGAGGAAGCCTTTTCGGTGTTTTCTTTCTTTACGAGACTCGCCGTTGCCGCCCAAGATGTCGGCGCTGTAACAAACGGAAAAACACCCGATTTCAACATGAGAAACAGCGTTTTTCGAAGATAATTTTTTTTTTTTTTTTCTTCTTTCTCCCGCAGGAAGGGGCTCGCGTTGTTTATGGGGATTCGCTTCATGAATTTCGGAGCCTGTCGCGTGACGAAACTACGGAAGTAGCCCGGGATCGAATTCAGTTCGAGAATCGGCCGGCTCCGCGTTATTCGCCGATGTTTTCATTGATTCGTCAATCGATTTATCAATTTTTAATGTTCATTTTTGTTTCAGGTATCACTACACGGAAGGCAACTGTCGTCTTCCGCCGCGGCGCTACTCACCGAAATCGCCGATGTCATGAGCCCCGCCGTCGACCTTTTACGGAGCCTACGACCTGTCCCTATTCACCGAGAACAATGTACGATCGTCGATCGGCGGACCGATCGACGATACCCCGTCTTACGAGCCACGCATCAACAAAATTTACCCTCCACTGCCAACGAGCCACGATCACGGATCGTCGACGTCATCGCCGTCATCGCCGTCGCCGTCGTCGTCGTCGTCGTCCTCGTCATGAGAAGTCATCGGCAGTGCGGATCGTCGATAAATCCGATGGACCGCCCTCATTTTTTAAATCCATTTTCCCGAAGTTCGAAATTTTACGAAATTTTTCCGTACGATCCAATTGTTTCTCAACCAAAAATATTTACGACGAAAGATCGGAAAAAAAAAAATCACCTTGCGACAAATATTTTAATACCAATCGAATATTTCTCATTCAATCGAATGATGACAGAGGTTACAAATGTACTACGTCTTGTTTTTTGTTTTTAATAATTTTTTTGCAAAGGCGCAAACGACCTGCATTCGAACGGTTCAACGAAAATCGTTATCCAAATCGATACTAGAAAAAAAAAAGACAGTATAAAAAAAAAAAAAAAAAACAATGAAAAGTCGCGACAAACGGGACCGCGTACCGGAAGTGAGCGTGGTCCTCCCTGGTGGGGCCTTTTTTCCGGGATTTCCTCCAGCCCCCCTACGAACCCTTTCTCGAATATGTTGTACCGGCGATCGATTTCATAGGAAAAAAAAAAAAAGAAAAAAAAAAAAGAACGGATGCACCTGACCGTGCCTCTTTTTCCCCGTCTCGGGAGGGTCACGACAACACCGGCGGATCGCCGCGGTGGGCTCGTCGACGTGCCCCACCGAGTAGCCAGAAATCGGTCGCGCGCGCTCACAGTCCGTTTCTCGTTAATTATTCCACGGGCGAGGCGTACGCTTCTGGAATACGCGGCGTTGCGTGCCGTGGCCGACGTGCGTGCGCACACACGTGCGTGATGCATAAGATTCAGGAGAGTGCGCAACGCGCGCCGGGACCGATCGCGGCAGAGATAACTCGATCCCGGCGCGAGGCTCGTTCGGGAACACCCACGCGCGGACACCCGGAGACCCGCCGAGGAAAAACGCGCTGCTGGCACCGTTCAGGGACCAAGAGGGAACCCCCATTTTATTTTCTCCTTTTTCGTTCTTCATTCCGGATCACGAATACCGGCGACGAGTTTCAACGAAGGTGAACGCGAAAACTCAAAAAAAAAAAAAAAAAAAAAAAAAAAAAAAAAAAATCGTCCAAGACGGTCCATCTTGGTCCACTTACGGTAAATTTCCGAGCGACAATTTATCGTTAACAATCCAATCGCCATTTCCCCGATGGTTAAAACGATTGTATATACCGGTGTACTTTATCCCCCGATTAATCGTAATAACCGTAGGATATTTAAGAAACGATAAACCGAGAGCGATGATCAATGGACACAACAATGAATATCATTGAACTGTGCGAAAACTAGTTGTTTCGATGTACGAGTGAAAAACGATTGAAACCGTTGGTTGTCCCGTGTCCGTACGGGTGTAAATATTAAAATGTAAATAACGGATTGGAAAGTTCGGCGCCTCAAGGTGGTGTCCTGGCCAAAGGTTCTCCCTTCGAATTTCACACGACCATCCGATGTGTGAAAATTTGAAAGAGCAAAATTAATTCATAAAATTATGAAATAAATGATGAAAAACTGTACAATCGATGAATAAATTAATGCGAAGCGAAGACTATTCGGACACTACGTTGAGGTTCCGAGTCGGGGGCTGTCCGGTAGCCGCGCTGCTGCGGCTCAGCCGCGAACGCTCCATAAATAACTAATTGTCGCAGGCGAATTGCGTTCGTAAAGCGAGCGACGCCGCGGACCCCCCGAGCGCGGAACGGGCCACTGGCATAAATAACCGCGGGGGGAGAACGAGGGCCTTTTTGGGTTCGGGGACCCGGCTCCGAATGGGGAACGGCGATTAATTTCGAACCACGAAAGGTCCTCGCGTAAAGACCGTGCAACCCCGTCCGGTCGATTCGTGTGTGCGCGCGCGCGTGTGTGTGTGTGTGTGTGTGTGTGTGTGAAAAATTCCTCCCGAACGGAAAATCACACGGGACCTCCGACCTACGACCTATTTTGCCGTTCAAGGAAAACCCGAATTATTCGTATCATCATTATTTCCAGGCTCTTCTCGTTCGATAATTCGCCAAAATTGTTACATTTATTTTTTGATTTTTTAATTTATTATTTTTGTATTAACTATCGGCGGTGAGTCAGTGTGAATCGTGCAACTGGAGAATCGTACATGTACATTGCCAAGCGGAAAACAAAAAAAGATAAATTAATAAACGATGGATATGTAGTAAGAAAAAACAAAAAACGCATTCGAGCGAAGGCAAAAAAAAAATGCAAATTTTTTTCTCAGCCTCTTCATTGTACGAACGTTTAAAGTCGATGGATGAAATTATTTATTCCATCTGCGCGGGTAAGTGTGACGCATTAAAAGTTGGAGCTGTCGGCCGTGTATCGATGGCTCCGGCAAACAAGCGAGCGAAGCAGCGTAAGAGCGAGGAGACTCGACGCGGAATACGTAAGTATGAGCGGGTACGTGACGGCGGTACCGGCTGACGTGTCTGTACATTTTTTTTTTTTTTCCCCCCCTTTTTATTTCATTACTCTCGTCGGCGTCGATGAACGAGGAACCGGCTGTGTAGAAAGGTGTCGGTGTACTTTGCTGGGGCTCACGAGGAGCGCGATTCACGAGCTGGACGGGCCGACTAAAAGCCCGAATCGTACACTTCCGTTTCGTGCGTCAGCCCTCGATAAATCGCGTCGCTTCAAAAATCAACTTACGCATCAGCCCCGTAATAAATCTCATCGTCCCCTCGAACGTTATGGGTTTTTGAATATTCGTCTTTCGATCGGCGGAAAAAAGTATCACAGGATTTTTCGAGCAACTAATGCCGCAAATATTCGCACGAAATATCTCCGAGAGAAAAATGAAGGAAAACAAAGCTCGTACGGAGGAAGGAAAAAAATCGATCGAGACACGGAGACGGCAGGGAGAGAGAGCCCACGGAGCGAGATATTACAGATGGGAGATAAGTTTATCGAAGGCGCGAAGCGTTGCCGACAGGCCGAGAGACGACGCATCGTCGGCATCGTTGGCTTTGATCGCTGAGAAATTTTTTTTGTCACCGTTATTCTCGATCTCCCGATCGTACGATGTGTTTATTTACGATTTTTCCGTTTTTTTTTTTTTTTTTTTTTTTTTTTCGATATTTATCTTTGGGAGAAACGGAGCGGAGTGGAACAAAAAATTGCGACGCAATCGCGTCCGACTCCCACTGCACTGTCGACTCGGCGTCGGACCGGCCGAGTAGATAAGTTCTCGCACCCCGTTGAGACACCGAGACGTACCGGAATTGATCGTCTCTCGTCGTCGCGGCGCGTAGAACGAAAGTTTGGCCGTCGCTCGGGCTCCTGGAAATTCAGCGTCAAAGATTGTCCCGACGAAATACACGATCGTATCTCCAACGGAGCATAATTATCGAACAATCGAGACTCGTCGAGCGGAGATGACTCTGTAGGCTTATCGGAGAAAGGAGTGGTCGGCGAGTGCCGATTATTTGCCCTTGCACGCATCTCACTTTTCATCCGAGGTACGTCATTACAATAATAATAATAACAATAAAAAAAAAAAAATTTCACGGAAGAAACCGTGATGAAAAACGACCATTGCCAGAAAGCCAAATAAATATTTACTTATCGTCGACTCGTACGAGAAAGCCATTGCGAAATTTGAAATATCGTTTGGTCTCTGTCGGCGAAGCGTCGGCGAAGCGACGGCGAAGCGACGGCGAAGCGACGGCGAAGCGACGGCAAAGTCGCGGCGATAGCCGCCGAGTCATCGTGTAATGACGTTCGAGCTGTCGGGAAGAGCCGCGAGAGCCGCGTGCCGAGCGATCGAGCCCGCGTTATTTCTCGACCCGGCTCTTCCTTCGATCCAGCCGGTGCCATCTTCTCGGGCTCCGTCGGACTCTCGGCGTATACGCACGGTGCTCGGAGCTCGGACCGATGGGAGGCGGCGCGGCGATAGAGGAGAAGAGGATATCGAACGATGCCCGAGACTCGATCGAGCACCGGCGATCTCCCTCTTTCTCTTCTCTCTCCTTCGACTATCTCGGCCGAGAAGGAAAGACACCGACACCTCCGGGATCTCGATATCTCGAACGTCATCTCGTCTCGCTAGACCCGACGGTCCGTGAGAGACAGGAGAGGAAAAAACATCTCGCGAACCCTCTTGATTCTTCGAATCGAATGACCCTCGAACGATCCAATCGATACACCTACGTCGTATCGTATCGTATCGTCCGACGATTTTTCCAACAAATTTACAATATACGTATACACGTGTGCGTATACCTTCCTTTTTTTTTTAAGCGTCACCCCGAGGGATCTCGACGGAACGTCATTGGAGTACCGCACTGTCACGCGAGTCGAGTTCCGAGCGATTCGCGCAGCAATTACCGTTACGCTCTCATTATTTCTCTCTCATTTGTAAAACGGAATTTTCATTTGAAAAAGATATAATAATAATGATAATGATATTCATGGGTGAACCCTCGTCATCGAGAGTCGAGGAATGTCAAAGACACGAGAAGGATAAATGTTTCTGCCGATTCGCGACGTGAGGCGTAACTTTACGAGAAAAAATTGTTACCTATAGTTATTTGATAATTCCTCGCGGAATAGTAACAAAATTTAATAAAGTATATGGTAAACGAAGGAAAAAGCGTGGGCGATGTCGTCGATGGAGGGCGGGCAGCGAAATTTTAGCCTCCGAGTCGAGAATTTGGTTCGAACGGTGGGTGAGTCCTTTGGGATTTCTTTGGGACGATCGGTGTCGGTAATGAGATGTTTCGATTGGCTTCACCCGCTGGGTTTCGCACCTCGTCGACGCACGGTGCACCGACCGACGCCCAGGTAGCCGATGACGATGCGCTTATTCCCGCCACGGTGGTTATCTCGTATCCTCCGTTCGGCCTCGACGGGATCTCGCCGTTTCTGTACACCTGTGCGTCGAGCCCCACCCCGAGAGCAACCTGCCCCGTTCCGTGACCGGTTCTAATTCGGAAATTGCCGGTTCCTTAACAGCGGTAATGGTGTCCAACCCCCTTTTTTCGATTTCTATCTTTCTCACCTCGCTCTCCCCCAACGAACGACCGACCGAGATCCCACCGAGATCCGATCGAGATCCGACCGAGATTCGAACGTCTCATCTTCGGAGGCGGATTCCATTGGGTTTTCGTGTCGAACGTCAGAGATACGTTCAGTGATTATATTTTTTTCATTTTCGAAGTGAAAATCGCGTGTAAAATATCACAATGAATTCTCGTTAATCGTGATATTATTATTTAAGGGAAAATCCCCCCCCCCCCCCCTCCTACTTCCGGCCCGCGATGTCCCGCGCCGCTGCAGGGATCCTCTACTAATTAATTACTGTGATTAATCAGAAAAGTTCGTAATTAGAAAGTTTCTCGGTGAAATTAAAATGGCGCAGAGTGACGAAGAGAGAGAGAGAGAGAGAGAGAGAGAGTTCCGAAGCTTTCGGCAACCCCCTACAGCCCCGTCGCCGACCGCTCCGCGTTGGCTAACTCTTCGCCCGCTGTTGCCCGAGGGAGCTCGGAAGTCGAGCCAAGACCAACATCGCTCCTCGGAGTTTCCGATAAACTCATTAATTAAGGTGAATCGCCTCGCGACGCGGCTCCACGGACTCTGGTTGCCTCGGCTTTTCAAAACCGGCGATATATTCCCCGTTCAAAATGGCCGACCGTCGACGCGAGAACAAAAAAAAAAAAACACCGTGCCACCATTTTTGACGCAACGGTGGGACAACGAAAAATCATTTGTCGCACCGCATTGTGCGATATGATTTTTTTTCCGTTTTTTTTTTTTCACCTTTATACAAAAACCATGTGGTTATGGTATTTTTGACGTGAATTAATGCAAATTATTTGGAATATTTTGAATGGTATTTTGATTCTCACCGTCATTGCTAAAATTGCGAGGGAACGGGAACGAAATGCAAAATAACGAGGCACAGCGGAGGCGGCGGTAACATTGGCGAACACGTTTTTCCGTCGAGAGGCCGGAGTTCGGTTGGCTCGAGCCGATAGCTCGTATCACCGGGAACCAGCAGCAGCGGCTTCCATTCATTCTTTTCGAGCTTACTCCGACGGCATTCCAATCGCCAACGTTCGTTGGACACCCCGAATTTCGGCTCTCTTTTTTTCGATTTTTTTTTTTTTTTTTTTTCCCCCCTTTTTTTTCTCGACATCGCGAGAATTCAGGACTGGTGGAGCAGATTGAGTGGAACACCGGCCGCTACCGGTTAACGGCCTGTGTGTGGGACGCAAATGAGTGAATCGGCTCGTTCGGAAAAAAAAAAAAAAAAAAAAAAAAAAAAATTATCGTCGAATCGGTAAAAAAAAAAAACAAAGCAAAAGAGGGACACGAGGCTTTGTTCCAGGTGCGACCAAAAAATAAAAGAAATATATATATATATATGTGTTTTATGCGAATTTTACCAAAGGACTCTTTTTTTTTTTTCTAATAATCGAATTATTACAAAATAAAAACGATGAAAGATACTTCGAAAATATTGCATTAGCATTTCTACTGAAAGTTTTTCAAATTTTGCAAACTACTCCCCAAATCCATTTTTTTTGTTAATCGATAAAAAAAAATATAGTATATATATAATAAAAATCCGTATGTAATTGATCAATTACCAAAAAAAAAATGTTTTCAACGAAAAAATAGTGGGCGATTTCTCGTCGACGGATTCTCGGGCATTATCGCGACCTCGTTAAAAATGTCGCAGCCATTATCCGCGTCCCCGTCATTGCCGTTATTATTGCCCGTTGCGGCGTCACGAAACGAAAATTGCATCGAATTAAATTCACCCGGAACGGATTCTCTACACTGTTGCAAATTTTCGGTCCCTCGTTCGTGATATCGCGAGTCTCCCAAAGAAACGTGAAAAAATATCTCTCATTACTCGAATGACAAAGCGGACGATAAAAGAACAAAAATATACGTGTATAGAGATGGGAAAAAATGTGGAAAAAAATTCTGCACGAAAGTAGATCGGGACGGATCGATCGTGAGAGGATTCTCGACTCCTCGGACATGCGAAATGAGAGGGACTCGAAAAAAATTAAGTAACAAATAAATGAAAAATAAAAAATTTGTCGCGTCTCGTTGCATTGCGTCACGCGCGTTTTCTCGCGTATAATAAAGGTGCGCACGATACACATCGAGACCACTCGCGCGCTCGACGTTTCCCCAAATTCACGAGGCGTATTCTACAATTTTTTTGTTATTTCTTTTTGGCGCTAGTTCTCGTCACCGAGACCGTGGAAAAAGTGTCACGGCTACTCACGTGCCTTTTACTCGAGGCGGAATAACAAACAACAACAACAACAACAAAAAAACGAAAAAAGTTAATTGACAAAAAAAATAAAAGTAAAAATAAAAAACGCCGTTACCGTCGACACTCGATGTATCGGTCGATACATCGAGTGTCGTCACGATGAGAAGGAACTATCGCTATCTATTTATTTTCATTTTTTTCATCGCCGTCGTTGGATCGAGTTATCGAGTGTCGAGCGAGGCGTTGCGCGGCGCGTCGAACGTTAGCCGAGACTGACCAAGCTATTCGCCGATCTTTACACTATTGTTTCTCATCCGAGAGCGGTGAAAATGTTCGCGATAGCGACCGAAAAAAAACAACAACGACAACGACAACCGTAAGTGCATTACAAACTCGCAAAATAAAGTGAGTGTAAGGTGCAACAATTCTGTGATATTTCGGAGCGCATCTTCAATCGCACTCGTCACACATCGCACTGTAAATCGATGCGAAAAAAACGTGCCGAAGATACATTTTTGAAAATGTCGCGACGTGGCTCCCAATGCGAGAGTCGTTGCGATTGCCGGCTTAAAAAAAAATGTCGCGGGGGTCTCCGGCGTGTCGAGCAAGAATTTCGATGGTCCCACGTTCGGCATTCGATCGAATTAATAAATAAGATTGCGAGGGTGGGACTGTTGTCGGCGAGCGCGGTGAGACAATCGTTTCGGCCCTGTTTCGAAGAGTCATTTTTTAGGTTGATCTCCCCTACGCGCGACGGTCGAGAATGGTCTTCCGGACTGTTCGAGGGTCCGCGGGAATCAGTCCTCGCCCCAAAAAACGTACGGAGAACGAGGGTTCGTTCTCCGATATCTCTCTTCGACGATCCCCCTTTCTCGCGGCTTTCTCTCCACCCCTCTCTGACCACAGATTGAAATTCTTGGTCGCTCGCGAAACCCTCTCCCCTCTGTACGCACCGAACTTCCCACACCCCGTCGACTCACCGACGTCACCCAGATTTCATTATTTCATTCGCGACACTCTATTCTACGAGGCGGTGAAACTATCAATCAACCTGGACATTCGTCCCACCAACGATTCTTCCCTTTCGGAATTGCATTTTTTTTTTTCTCCCCCCGTTTTTAACCACGAGCGTCATTCGTATTTTACTATAATTTTTTTAAATACCACGATTAAAATACGAAAATCGTATCGTCATTCAGAGAAGCGAGCTCGGTGGCAGAGCGAGTGCAGTTCTCGCGGTCGCGCAGGGCGTTCCAGAATTTAGGGTCGAAGCGAGGGTACGACTAAACCCTTTGGCGAAACAATTCTGCCGGTGCGACTCTTCGTTTCGCGCCTCCTCTGGCCGAGATGTTCCTCCACCCTCTCGAGTGGAATTTCGCCGCAAATTAAAAGATCTCGTCGTCGCAACGAACGGAACCCCTTGCGTTGGCACTCGCCAACCGAGAGGAATCTCATCGCGAGCTATCGTCGCATTTTTTTTTCAACTCCCTCGGGCGAACCTCGATCGTGTCGCCGAGAGTACTCGAGCTTCGTCGCTCTGGCCACGTGAGATTAAACCACCCTCGTGTGGGGGACAAACGAACAATTTCTTACTCGATATTCGACTGTCAAAGGGGTCTCATTTTTTTTTTTTTTTTTTTTTTTTTTTCAATTCTCAGACTAGCAGAGGATTCGACGGAGCGTTTCCTTGCTTATAAAAAAAATATTTAAAAAAAAATGGACGACAGTTCAATTTTTTTTTTTTTTTACAACTACCCATGTTTTTAGCCGAAGCAAAGTGTACAAGAATTACAATAATTGACAAGAAGAAAATAATTCTTGACGATTGTCCCCAACAAATATATTCGTACATACATTTTTTTTTTTTTTTTTTTTTTTTTCCATTTTCAACCACACGGCTAAACACGCGATGCAATGAACGCGAGCGGTTATTATAAACCATACGCAGGATTGCCGAAAGTGTCAAGAAATAATATTCATGGCTGCCGTGGTCGATTACCGACGACTAAATTCGGAGCGAAATTTACGTTCGGGAGAAGGGCGTGAGAGTGGAAGAGCGAAAGTGCACCTGCATCAACGGCATGAAACAGCCTGGAAGGTAATAAATTCCTCTGAAACATGCAAATTCATCCGAGGGACTTTGGAGAGAAATCGAGGAGAGGGGGGTCGACACGCGAGAACCGAGCGAAGACGCGAAATATTATTGGCGTACAGAACGAGACAAAGTTTTGACACCTCTCGAAGTTTGAATCGGGAGAAATCGCGATTCGAATTTTTGTCCTCGATCGCACAATGCACAACGCGATAACAATTAATTTGATTTTTTGACGACACCGTGCGATCGTGGCCTTTGTCCGGAGGGCTTCTCCTACGAGCGAACGACTCTTCCGATCGAGCGAACGACTCTTCCGGTCAATCTTCCGGTGTGTCCGCGGCTTCGCTAAAATATTATTTTTCTTCGAAATTAAAAATGTTATTTCCACTACACGTTTTCGTTCGATGTTCGAAGGTCCCTCGGCGTTCCGTCGGCGTTTTATCTCGTCCGAACTCGTAGAACACGTTTCGAGCGATCGAACGAGATCTCCGTTCCGAGGCGTCCGTGCCGCTCGCCCGTCCGTATACCGAGAGCTCCGGCGAGCGGCCGGACTGGTGGCCGAGGAATGTCGAAGATAAGAAGAAGACGAGGAGGAGGAGGAGGAGGAGGAAAGGAATAAAAAGAAAAAAGAAAAAATATGCAGGAGCCGCAGTGGAGAAGTCCGGGAACTAGGTGGGCAACTCGGTCGTCACACCTCGTCACGATATCGGCCGAGGGCCCGGGATAGAAACGTCGTTTCTCTCTGCGCATTGTACATCGTAAAAAATATAAAGGACAGAGGTCGCCGATCGATTCTCCTCCGACTTTTCGAATCGGCCAATTTGACGTGTGGCCGATCCGAGTGAATACAAATATGGAATCGATCGAGTTTCCGTGTGACGCGACGTAGTCACACGTGTCGCGTCGTCGAGGAATTCGCCGGAGGCGATGATCGCCTCGTCATTTCCTCCATTACGGCAGACACCGCGCCACTAAAACGCTCCGCGATGCGCGGCGATACGAGGGCGAGCGCGCGCGCACACACACACACACACACACACACACACACTCGGTCGAATCTCCCCAACGATCGGCGATAATGAGAAATACGAGGTGACGGTTGCTCGTGATGCGTTTAAACCGATCGAGCCTCCGTGCGATCCCTCTCCCGGCACCGAGGAAAGAGGGTGAGCCCGCCGATTCATTATTATATCTTTCTCTCTGTAACGCCGACTCCCTCCGATCCTCGATTCACCCTCTTCCCCGACCATCTCCAAGCTGCCTCGGAAAGATTATCGACAACGGAAAATAATAGCGTCGCGTAACCTGACGTCGATCAACCGGAGACGGGAAAAATTCCGCTCGACGTCACCGATGTCGTTACACGCGATACGTAAAATATTTCGTAATCGTTGAAAAGTCGATTTTTCGGTCCAGTCCAAAGTCCCTCGACTCTCCTTCAATCTCGATCGAAGGCGTGTGCTCGTCGAGAGTCGAAGCTCGCGCGTACGCGGAAGGAGAAGGAACTCGGACAATGCGTGTCTCCCGTGGGAGACGCTTGTCCGAAATTACAATGTTACCTCGTACCCTCCCCCTCATCGCACTACTGGCCTGTTCGACTCGGCGACAGGCCGAGAACAGCTGGTGAAAATCCGCCGTACGATTGTCACACACTGTGTCTCCTGGTGCACCGAAGCGTCCGACGCGTCCCCGTCAACGATTCTACCCTCGTTCCACCGTCGATCGTGAGCACTTTTTGCCAATTACATTGTAATTTTTTGTCTTTCGTACCTCCAAATTTTTAGAGAACAAAAAAACGTTGAGAGACGCAAAGAAGGTCTCGATGTTTCTAACGAACGTGCTTTGTAAAATTTGGCATTTCGTTTTGGCATTTCGTTGAAAAACGAAAAGAAAAAGAAGAAAAGAGAAGAAAACACACGTTTACGGAGCGGACTGCGCACAATATCGTCAACTATCTTTCTGACCAAGAAACCTCCCCTAAACGAGGATCTCTTCACCTCGAGTACTCTCGGGCGGCAACACTCATTAAACCGCGTCTTCCGACTCGTCGTCATAATTTAGTCCGAGCCGTTCATAACCTTTCCATCAATCCCGTCGTCGCTCGAGGCCCCAATCGCGTTGCGTCTCGCATTTTCATCCCTTCCACGAACGAGCGTACCTTCGGCGATGTATGAAAGAAAACTCGAAAAAAAAAAACCCGGGGAGTTGAAAAGCGAATTCGAAGAAGCGTTTTTCTTCGCGGCGGGAGCGCGGTCGTACTCATTAAAGGAAGCGGGTAACGCGCCGTTCGAGCCTGGAGTGTCTCTTCTTCGTCACCGTTCGTTGCATCCCCCTCGATTCACCGCGCCGCAACCACATTATACATGTGGCATACAAGTATTTTTTTTTTTCCCCCGAACGAAAGAATGAAAGAACCCTCGCTCTCCCGTGCATCATTGCGCGCGCGCACTCGGTTCGTCCGCATTTCCGCATAATTTGTCTGCTCTCATCGTTCTTCTCGTCATCGTCGTACACAGCCCTCTCGTCTGCGGTTCCTCTCGAGCGTCCCCCACCCGCCCGGACCGTAGCTTTTCCAGTCATCGTCGACATCGTCCGCGGAGCGGGAAGGTCTCGCCGCCCCCGTTCTCCTCTATTCGTCCTTTTAATTTCGCTGATAAAGATTCATTCGCATTCTCTCCGGATATCGGTGGTACGCGTACCGTCCGCGAATCTCGCGTGGCTCCGCCGCTCACCACGGCCTTTCCCCCTTTCCTTTTAACACCGAGTTTCTCTCGTATTTCGCATGGCTTCGGGGATCGTGCCATTTCGCGAGGGAATAATGCATAGTTAATGCGCTCCGTAGGAACCCGGTCGTTCCTCGTTCGAGACACGCCGAGGCCCCCGGACACAGCCTTCGACGCGACCGAACCAACAAAACTAAATGAATAAACGCTCGACTTTGGAGAATAGACGAGGAAGGGGGGGCGCCGAGAATGAGCCGAGAATGAGCCGAGAATGAGCCGAGAATGAGACGAGAATCGGTAGTCGAACGGAGCAAAGGAGAAAGACGAAAATTACGTCGAAAACGGAAGAACGAAAACGTTAAGTACAGGAGCGAAGAAGCATGCATTTATTTATATTCACCCGATTTCCAATTACCAGAGGGGGGAAGAGCGTGCGTGATCGGGATTCATCACGCGGTAGCTCGCATGTCCTGTCGCGCTTTCGTTCTCGCTCGCTTCTCGCTCTCTCTCCATCTTTCTCACCTTTTCTCTCTCTCTCTTTCTTTCTTTCACGCCTCGTCTTTTCGTTTATTCGCTCCGATAGATTGGCCGATCGTCGAAACCGATGAAAGTTTCGAGCAAGGAAAAACCACCGATTCGAAAAGCTCGCGCGGTAAATATCATGCGATCCCAGCCTCTTTGCATTCACGCAACGTTATCGTCGAACGACCCTCGGCTCTCTTTTATCGTCGAACGGCCCTCGGACACTTTTTTCCAAGTCTATAGAAAAAAACAACGACGAAACAACGAAAACAACCGAAGCACGAATGAAAGAAAAAAAGGGGGGGGAAAAAAAAAACGAAACAAACAAAATAACCGAAGAAACAACATGAAAAGTCGTACATTCAACCGCGACTCGAGAAAGATGAGTTAGCGAAAACGAGGAAAGCTCGGGATATAGAGTAAAGCGGAGGGAGAGAGGAAAAGAAGAAACTCGGGACGACACTCGTGACCGCGCAAATGAGGTGGAAAAGATAAAGGCCGTCGGACGAGAGGCCCGGGCGATCATTAACGAGAGCGCGAGCTCTGGCTCTCGAGAGAAGCTTTTCGCTTTTCGTGGTGCGGTGCTGCGAGCGCCTCGCCGATCTCTGCCGGAGTTGCCAGTGGCACCGTAAACTTGGCGGAGTTGCCGGTGCGCGACGCGAAGTTGACGCTCCGGCGGTTGAGATGGCGCTCGCGCTGACGTCAGTGCCGTCACGGCCGTGTCCGGCGCCTCGGGCGCGGCGGAGACGGCACTGCCACCGGGTGATCACTCCCGTACGGGAATTATGGCGGAAGAGGAAGCAGGCAACGGCGAGGAGAGCCCGGCGAAGGGACGAAGAAGCCCGGAAGAAGAGCGCGGAGATGCGAACCCAATGGCACCAGCAATTAACAACAAACACCGCTCATTAATCGCGGGAGAGTCCTCGCTTTTTCGCACCCTTCACTTCCAAACGCCCCCACCGACCGTTCCTCCACGCTCCCCCGGGAGCCCCACTTTCCTCGTCTCGTCGACTGTCTTTTTCTCCCATCACCCTTCTTCCTCCTCCTCCTCCTCCTCCTCCTCCTCCTCCTCCTCCTCCTCCTCCTCCTCCTCAGCTGTAGACTCTTCCCTTTGTCCATGAGGCTCACCATTTATTCGTACAAAACGTACGAACGAAGAATAAAAATAAACGAGTAATAGATATATACGAAAAGAGGAAGATAAATAAAGGAAGACGGTGGAGAGGAAAAGATAGGGAGGGTCAGCCGGGAATCCATCTCGCCGACACTGCTCGAGTATCCGGCAACTTCCTCGCGAAGTAATGCAATAATTACTCGGGCGGAAGTAATAAAATTAATCTCCGGGAAGCTGCGGGGGAGATTGCTCCCCTCCGCGTCCTCCCCTTAACCCCCACCGACAGGTTGCCGTTGCCCTATTATAAATCAAACGCAGTTTAGCTTTTAATAATTCGGCGAAGAGAGGAACAAGGCGGAAGCGGGATGGTTACCGTGTGCTCTCCACGGAGAAGACTGCGGCCAAGCTTCGCTCGTCCCAGTCTCTCACCCGTTTACACTCAACGAATATATACATATACTTGTGTATAATTCTTTATTTCATACACACATAAATACGCGCGCGTGTGTATGTGTGCGTGTAGACGGGCGCGGAGAGAGCGCGGAGAGAAAGTCACGGCTTGGTGCGGCGAGAGTAATTTACGCCCCAACTTCGTCTTTTATGCCGAGAAGTTAGCGAGGGAGTCATAATGGGAATAACTCAAGACAGTATCCTATCCGCGACGTTTTTCTCCCTGCTCGTAGCCTTCGCCCGAATATAAACTGCTAATTCGAAATAGAGGCTGAAAACAAACGAAAACCAATCGATCGCCCAATTATTATTATTATCGTTATAAAAATGTCCGTACTCATTCGGTATTATTGTTATTAGCGTTGCAACGATTAATCTCCGACTACCGTGTCTATTTCGCTTTTGCACGTAATTTCATAACGCTTCGTATACGAATAATTTTTTTTTTTCAATCAATATCCCTGCCAAAGATACGTTTAATTATAATTTTTGCAACAACCCCGATTACGCGAATTATTTTCCTTCCCGTATGTTTGCCCTCTCTTTCGCGATGCAAATTGCAATGTTCGCGTGTCCGTTACGACACAATGCTAATTGACAAATTGACATCGCGGATATTTGCGCAAAGTCAAAATAATTCATCCTTTTGATACCGAGCCGAGTGCCGTGTCGGTTGTAGCGACTTTCGTGGGGGGGGGGAAAAAAAAAAAAAAAAAAATTGAACGATTTCAGTGCAGAGTGCACTCGCGGAATATCCTTTGAATTTTCACAATACCTGTGAAGCGTTCGTACAACCGGGAGTTTCATTACCGTACATGGATTCGCCAGCCCCGTCGCCACGTTCCCATTCCCCTTCGCCGCTGCGCCGCCCCATCGGGGCTTCGCGTTACCGCTGAATAAAATTCCACCTCCGCTGGGAGAATCGGTCCCGGTAATCAACGTTTTGATAATTAATCTGGCGTTCGGGGGCCGTAACGACCGTTTCCGGCCGACTGTTAATTCGCCGCACCCTCCCACACTCCGTCGATGTGTATGTTCGGTGAAAATGAAGAAAACAAAAAAAGAACGAAAAATGCATCGAACAAAAAGCCGAGCGAACGAAAATTCAATGTGGTCGGATATAACGATAAATTCGCAGCTTATTTCCCGATTAATCGAATTTTCAATGCCGATCGATGCGTTTTCGTTCGAACGATAAATGAAACGAAGAAAAATCACATCGACATTCGAGTCAATTTTCGGGTGGAATTTTTGTCACCGTCATCATCATCATCATCGGTATATTATATCGGTTGTTACGTGACTCGTGAGGATACTCGTTGAGGGACGACTTTTGCCACAGGTGCATCGAAACATGTGGCCATATTATTCTTCACAGTGCAATGGCAAATGGTCTCGTGAATGTAAAAAAAAAAAAACAAAAAAAAAACAAAACAAAACAAAACAAAAAAAAAGATACGTCTTCGTTTCCTTTGTTCTCCTCGGTTTTGCGTTAAACGAATCGAAAGAGAGAGGGAGACGCGCGGGTACGCGCTCGGAGCGAGATTCGAGGTGGGTTAGCGAGGGGGGCGAGGTGAACGGAAGATAGGTTGTCCGGGTCCCGGCATCGAGTAAGTATCGGTAAATAATCGCGTCGGACGTTACATTACCGGGTGGAATTTATGATTCGAGCTCGGCGGCGGTTCGCGGGACGATGGGCTCCTCCTCATTCTCTCCTCTCGCGTACCCTCTTCGAAAAAGCCACCGAAGGATAGAACCGAACGAGGCGAGCCGCGGAGAAGGCGAACGGAGCGAGCGAAGGTGAGCCGCGAGTCATTCCGTTCTCATCGACGTTCGCTTCTCCTCGCTCCTTCTCACTCTCTCTCTCTCTCTCTCTCTCTCTCTCTCTCTCGAAACAACAGTTACCTTTGCTTTAAAAAATTAATTGCTCACTGACTGGTCGAGGGTTTTTCGGTAAATTAAAAAAAATAATTGTATTATTGTATATAGATTCGTTCGATAGCCGAGTTCAATGAATTTCGTCGAATTATCGCCGGCGCATCAGCATCGAGCGGAACGAACCGAGGAGACGAACCGATGACGGAAGTGAGAATGAAAAAATTGACGGACGGTAAGCAAAGAGAATAAAAAATGAAAAAAAAAAGAGAGACGAAACAGGGCGCGGAGAGGATGAGTATTTGGTTTGCGGCGTGGCGGAGGTCGTAATCAGTGTAAATCAGGGAACGCGTAAATCACAGTACCGACGCGGTAACGGCCTCCTCGCTTCTCGACGGGTGGTCCATTTACGTATCGGAACTCTCGAACGTCGAGTGCCATCGATTATCGGCCCTTTAATCCCTGTTTACAAAATACTTTTTCACCGCACCGAAATCATATTGACACAGAGGGATGTGTGTACGCGCGACTACGTCCAACCGTCGCGGAAGAAAATTGTCGACGTCACACGAAAAACAACAAACTATACTATTCTCCCTCGTCGATTTTCACGCGAAAGACGCGCGTGACTCGATTGGCACGCGCAACGATCGACTCGACCGGGCCACGGCACGAGTCTCTCGATTGTTCGGCGCTTCTTCATCGTCTTCTTCGATTTTCGCCGATGAATGGCGCGTTGCCCACGCGCTCCGTCCGCTCGAGGGAACGATTCCTTCATTGGTTATTCTCGAATTAATTAACGGACGGCACACTTTGTCGATAAATCGTAGTAACATCGATACTCCGCGGGACGGACATAAATAACGAAACGAGCCGCGGGCGGCAACGTCCAATTATCCGGCGGCGAGTTTATCGGAGCGAGCGACGAATCGATGAGCTCTCGAACGAAAATTATTGACCGCCCGACGATTCCACCGAGCGGACAAATTCGTAACTCGAAATTCGGAATTCGTAAAGTCCGAGCCCGGAGGTTAAACGAGACCTCGAGCGGGCCCCGTACGGACCGAAAAATCATCCCCTCGTAGTCGCGAGTACCACACCGAATTTCATCGTCACGCATGCACGCGGCGACTGACAATATCGAGTGGAAGATTGCCCGAGGCTCGGGCATAATGATGATTGCTCGCGCGTAATTTCGATGCCGCGCGGCTTCTTTGAGTGACACGCCATCCGCGCTCACCCTTTCTATATCGCGCTTTCTCACTTTCCTCTTGCATTCCATTTCTTCGTTTTCTCATTTCTTTGGCCTCTCGGGTTCGCGTATCCGTGACTACTCCGTACGACAATACGGGGCATCGCCATTTTTCAATACGAAAGTACTCGTCCAAAAATACCCCGACACATTTTTCTTCGTTTCTTTGTCACTTTTATTGGACGTCGTTGTTATTATTATTAGTATTATTGGCGCTGATGTCTTTATGAAAGTTTGCGTATCGTCGATGTCCGAGTGAGATACGCGCTGTCCGCGGAGCGGTTTAACCGAGAGTACCGAGCTGGCTTTTTACCATTTCAATAGAGACTGTTTGCCGCGAGATGGACCGAAACACTCTCGCTCTCCCCCCCCTCTCTCTCTCTCTCTCTCTCTCTCTCTCTCTCTCTCTCTCGGGCCTCGAAATCCCGCGGCGCGATAACCTTTATTACAATTACAATGGACGGCGCATTATGCGAGATGAGAGCTCGTCCCTCGTGGCTCTCGAGGTCGCCGAGGTCACCGACCGAACGGCCGATGAGGTCTCAACTCCCGTCCTGTCTCTCGTTCCGTCTCCTATCGTCGCCACTCGTCTCATTCTTCGATTTTTTCCCTCGCCTCTCTCCGTACATCTCACAATTTTTCAATTTTCCTTTTTCCATTTTCATTTTTCACCGTAAAATAATATCTCGATGCCGGCACTGGAGTATCGAAAAATAAAATAGTCAAATCGCCGTCTCAATGTTTCAAGCAGCGATAGTGACGAAATTTCTGTATGACGTAATTTAAGGGACAAGGGTGTCCTGCGAACCGGACGAATCGAATTTTTCATCGATTCTCGTATCCCAAATTCTGTTGAAAATTCGTCGAAAAATTCGTCGAAAAATTCTTCCACTAATGAAAAATATTATGGTATTTCGACTTCTTCTCCTTTAAAAATTGCACAGTGAGAATATCCGGTCGGACCGGAAGCGAATTCCACCTCGAGCGGAGTCTTTGCGACGAAATTCTCCCTGGCTCTGGCGTAACCGGGTCGCGAAACCGACAATCACCGATGACTGACGTCGAAACGAAATCTGTCGCACGAATTTCAATTAGTTCGACTTCCGGTTCGTATTTTTTTTTTCCTCTCGTTCCCATCGTTTAAATTCACGGAAACCCAGTCGCGCTCCGAGCGGCGACGATAATTACGTTGAAAACATTTTTTTTTTAATTTTTAAAAATAACAAAAAAATTTAATCATACATCTGGACTTCCGACGAAAGTTCGAGTCGAGTCATTTTTTTTTTCTTCCCACCGACACGAAAATTAACTGGAGGAGGAAGTCGACGGACGGTCGATGTCTCGAAAGGGGCGGAAAAATTTAATTACATTTATTTATATTTTAACTTTTTTTTTTTTGTTTTTTTATGCTCGAGAGAAGAAAAAAAATAGCGGAGGAATCGGTGAGTGGTACGATCGGTCTTTGGCTCGTTGATTCAACGGGAATTTTCCGTGACGGATTCTCGAGGGTTCGCGCTCTCGCATCCGTCGAAACGGTAAACTCAACGAGCCCTCCGATCGCCGGATGATCGGGCGCGCTTTCTCTACTCCGTCTCCCTCGAGACACACGAAAATCCATCGAATCACAACCGGAACCTCAAAACTGAGGTCCACGGGAGGGTTGCTCGCGATTACTCGAGCCATCCTGTAATCTTCGGGAACGAGCCCTTGTCTCGTTTCGTTGACAAACACTACCAAAATATTGTGCATTCAAAGGTATTTGGAAAGAGCTTGGGTCTGGGAAATCGTCAAAGTTTAAATTAAAAAAAAAAAAAAATCCCCCAAAACTCTGGACGGATAGAGAAAAAAATGAAAAAAAAAAAAAAAAAAAAAAAAAAAAAAAAAAAAGCGAGACCGTCAAATGGAAATCTCGGAATGCGCCCAGAGTCATCACGCGGTCGCATTGATCGCTCGTAATAATCGTGAGAGTGGAACGGTGCCAGGCAAAAAAAATATGTGGAGCAACAAAGTCCGAGGATGTCGTGCGGTTTTCGCGGGGCTGGTAGCCGATGATCGGCTACCGCACCGCAAAAGTTTCGGCGTGACGGAACCCACCGAGGAGAGA
>OZ021688.1:4740565-4775885 GCA_963978505.1 Listrodromus nycthemerus | reverse complement strand
AAAGAAATAATTAAAAAATAATAAAAAATCCTAAACGCCTCGACTTTTTATATTCGATAATCGCGCTCGGCGGATCGAGAAGTTTCCGCAGGGGAGGGGGAGAGGGAGAGGGGAGGGGGGGGGGCAGGACGTCGCACGATTGGTCGAGCGGTTATCGGAGGCTCGAGCGAGTTCTCACCGGCTGGAGCTTCGACTCGCGCGTCGCCGCAACTCGTCGCAATTTTATTCCCGAACGAGCGACTGGCGAAATGGCGTCGATTCACGAACGAACCGAAACAATATTTTTTTCATCTCTCTCGCTCGCTCGCTCACTCACTCACACGCGCTCTCTCTCTCTCTCCGAGTCGCACTAAAAATAAATGCGACGGCCGAAAATTCCGTTACGCGAGCGTCGCCGAGCGCCGCGCGCGTACGCGCGAGAATCGATCGAGGAGTGGGGGGTGCGGGAGGAGTGGGGAGGAAGCGTCGGTGAGGAGTGGGGGAAGAGTCCGCGAGGCGACGGAGAGCGACGGAGAGCGAACGCGCAACGACGATCGCCGCCAAAAGTCCATGATGCAATCGTTCCGCGCTCGCTGCCAGGCGGCTCAACGAGCCACGAACCGTTTTAATTTAAGACACCATCAAATGTCACACCAACGGTTCTTCTCTTCCTCCTCTCCCCACCCCGCGCCGAGCAGCGCCGCCCCCCACTCCGTCGCCACGGCAGCTCGGACGAAGACGTTGCCGGGCGCGCCACGATATTTTCCGATGTAGCCGGGCGTTCTCCCCGCGTCGAACTGGCGAATGTTTTCGGTCGGCTGGATTATTTTTTTTTTCTTCTTATTTATCGTCGCATGGTCCGGAGGGATTTTCGTGGGTTTGTTTTTTTTTGCGCTTCTTGAGAATCTGGGTTTGTTGAGACTTTTTTTTATTTTTTATTTTTTAAAGTGTTCATTCTGAATTTAATTTTCGCTCTCTGGTACGGACATTAATATCTTTAAAAAAAATTTTTTTTGCCGCGTGAAAATCGTCGCCGCAACTTTGAGATTTTTTTCCCTCCCTGAAAAAAAAAAAAAAAAAACCAACCCGTTTCGTAATAAAAAAAAATTGTTATTGGCGAATATAACGTGGCGAGTCGTCGGAATGCGTTTTGGGGGGGGGGGGGGGGGGAAAGCTCGCGGTAACGGGAGACAGGCGAATCGATCGGAGGACTCGTTCGAGCCTCCGCGACGGAGTGACGAAACGGGCAACGAAGATCCCGGAGAACGAGACTCGCGTTCTCCCGACCCACATTCATATAAATAGACGGTCCCCGGGGGGGGGGGGGGGCGAGAAGTAAAATCCGCATCAAGCTCGCGCATTCTCGAGACGAGTCGGTATTTAATTTTTTTTTTTTTTCAAATTAAATTTTCTGAAAATATTTTTTTTTCCGTAATATTATTATTATTATTATTGTTCGGTCGGGTGAATTTTTTTTTGGGCGCTTACGGAGACTTTGAGATTGTTTCGAGCGAGAAAAAAAAAAATGTCCGAACGCGAAATCGACCGAGTAATTTTATTTGAATTTCATTATTATTTTAATTTAAGGAAAAATCTTAATTAAATTAAATTGAAAGAAAATCGGGTTTGTGGATTTTTTTTGTTTTTTTTTTTGAGACGGTGCGAAACACGGTCGTTCGAGAAATTAATTTTTTTTTTTTTTTTTTTTTTTTTTTTTCATACAATTGAAAATTCATCGCGACCAAGGATAATTTCGAATTTCACCTCCGATCGACGAATTAAATTTCACGCTCGAGCCGATTCATAAAACCGATCGATCAAAATCATAATTGAATCATCACAATTACATTTATAATTGTAATAATTTAGAAAAAAAATAGATTAAAAAAAAAAAACAGACAAAAATTAGAAGAAAAAAAAAACGGAAAAAAAAAAAATAAAAATTAAAGAAAAAAAAAAAAAAAAAACCGGCTACGAATGACGTAACAGTTCGATCGGACGTTGATTCGTGCAGAACGGTTCGAGGCGGTTGTATTAAGAGCGCGGGTCACGGCTACGAATTTCCAACGTTACGAAACTCGATTTCCAAATAAATAATTATTTATAAAAAAAAAAAAAAAAAAAAAAAAACCAACCTTCTCGCAGGCGGAAGCGCGCGAGTGCCGGGCAATGTGCTCAAGGTGTGATTCAAGCTTCACGGACCGGCGACTCCGCCTCGATTTAAAAACCGATCGCGATTAACGGTTTTTTTTTTTTTTTTTTTTTTTTTTTCCCCTCAGCCGCAACAAAACGACTCTCGATTCTCGGTCGGCGAAACTAATTCGGTGAAAGCGTCGAAACGCCGAACGGAAATTCAATAACGGCGAAGCGAGTGTCGCGTTGCTTCGCTGTTTTTTTTTTTTTTTTTTCCCCATCGGTCTCCATTGTGCGAGTTGCCAAAAAAAAAAAAAAAAATGGTGCCTGATTTAATTTTTTCTCTATTTTAATTTTAATGAATTTTTTTTTTTTTTTTTGTGAAAAAATTTACCGTTATTTTTTTGGGAGGAAAGCGCGAAATTGTGGGGGGGGGGGGGGAGCTCTGTACGACAGTGGGGAATCGCGTGTATTGATCGCAAAAAGCAAAGCCATTGTGAGCCATTTTCGCATAAGCCCGTTTAAATCCCGCTGCGTCGTCTCGGATGATTTTTTTTTTTTTTTTTTCCCCCTCTATTTTTACACGAGAAACAAATGTTAAGGTTGAAGCACGTTTGGCATTCGAGGGAGGAAAAAAAAAAAAAAAAAAACAAAAAAAATGGACGATTTTTTTGTAATTTCGTTAGACTTTGTTCGGAGTGATTTGGATTTTTGGTAAAGCTAAAAGAAAAAGAAAAAAAAAGGAAAAAATGTCGAACGACGACGGTCAGCGGAAGCGGAATGGCGTCCGAGTTCAAAACAGGGTTAACGGTGGATAACAGTTGGGCATTGCGATGGTTAAGTATCGGATCAATATATCGTACGTAAGGGTGAAGTAGGAGAGCGAGGTGGGATCGACCCGTGACCCAGTGTGGCCACCCGGCTAGGAGAAGAGGCTGAGCGGTGGGGGAAGCGTCCAAGCAGTGGAGGGAAGCGGCTGAGTGGTGGGAGAAGAGGCTGAGTGGTGGGGGAAGCAACCGAGAGGTGGGGGAAGCGTCCAAGCAGTGGAGGGAAGCGTCCAAGCAGTGGAGGAAGCGTCCAAGCAGTGGAGGAAGCGTCCAAGTAGTGGGAGAAGCGGCTGAGTGGTGAGGGAAGAGGCTGAGTGGTGGGGGAAGAGGCTGAGAGGTGGAGGGAAGTGGCTGAGTGGTGGGAGAAGCGGCTGAGTGGTGGGAGAAGCGGCTGAGTGGTGGGGGAAGAGGCTGAGAGGTGGAGGGAAGTGGCTGAGGGGTGGGGGAAGAGGCTGAGCGGTGGGGGAAGAGGCTGAGAGGTGGAGGGAAGAGGCTGAGTGGTGGGGGGAAGAGGCCGATAGGTGGGGAGATTTAAATGGCCTATTGCATCGGGTAAAGTGCGAAATCTCGTTACTACGGGTCACTACGCGAGTCACGAGCTTGTCTCGTGTTTGATGTTGGTGTTTTTATCTCGCGATGCAACGAGGCCTCGAAAGGGCGAGGCGCGGGAGGGGGGGGGGGGGAGGGGGCACGATGGGTTGAGAGATTTTTTTCAAATTTTTCTCGATCCTTTTTTGCGATGAAAAAAAATTGTTGGACTAAAAAAAAATTGTAAAATTACAAATTACGATTTTTTTTTTTTTTTTTTTTTTTTTTTGGGAATCAAATTTGGTTTTTGAGCTATCGTATTTCGAGTGTCGCGAGTGTTTCTCGACTGTTTGCGCATTTCGATGGTCGATCAAGACCACCGAACGAGATTGATTTTGGCCTCCGAATTTTTTTTTTTTTGGCTATCGCAATTGGCACCGGAATCTCGGCCAATTGCAAAACAACTCGCACGCGTGACTCATTCGACCGACGTTATTCGAACCGGGCCCCGGCTATTTCTTGGCTGCGAGGACAGCGTCAAAAAAAAAAAAACAGCTGATCGTTTGCAAAAATCCAAAAATACCGTATCATGGTAAAAAAAAAAAAAAAAAAAGAAAAAATGAATAAAAGCGTGTTGGTAAAAGAAATTATTTTCGAGTGCTTGAAACGTATTTGAAAATTTTGAAAAAATTCATTTTTCATGCAAACTGATTTCATTGACTTAATTTTTTTATTCTTTAAAAAAAGAATTTTTTTTTTTAATTTAACTAATTTTTTTTTTTCAATTCCTTTTGTTAATTTTTTATTTATTTTCTAAAATTGATCACATTTATTTTTCATGCAAACCAATTTAATTGAATGAATTTTTTTATTCGATGAAAATAACGTCGATTTTTGAAAAAAATAATTATTTCCAACATGGCGTCGATTTAAAAAAAACGAAATCGCAGCAGAATTTTGCGTTGCAATAAAATCATTTGAAATAAAAAATTTCGAAAAAAACAACAACAAAAAAATTGACAAATAGAAGTGTCGACTTATTCGCCTGACGGTGAAAATATTTCGTGACTCATCGTTGTCCAAGGCTGTTTTAACGGTCAAATACAATAAAAACGATACGGCGTGCCTGTCCGCCTTCCGGATTCCCCCCCCCCCCCCCCCCCCTCCTCGCAGCCTCGAACCCAAATATTCTCCCAAACAAAAACACGTGCGACTACGCAATAATAATAATTTCTTTTTTTCCTCCATCGACAATTCGCCATAATTTTCATTCTCGCGACGCAGAAATTATTTTTGCGTGAAAAAAAAAGTAAAAAATTATTTTCAAAATTTTATAAATAAATTAATGAAAAAAAAAAAATTTATTTTTCAAATTTCAGCGACGCTGAAATTTGTATTTTCTCATCCGCAACGCGGCCTTTGAATTCCTTACGACGAATCGGCGTTCCCGATTTTTTTCCAAAAATTTCTGCCCTCCCCAAAAAAAAAAAACCGTTAAACATAAAACTTCTCATTCGTCGAACTGCCGAGGAAAAAAAAAAAAATCCGCCCTCGCCAATCGCCCGAGCGAACGGCAAAAAAAAAAAACGAAAAAAAATAAAATTAAAAAAAAAGAAGTTCTCATACTCACGTGTTTTGTATCCGGTTCGCCTCGTGCTATCTCGCTTTCCCCGTTAAAAACGTTAGAAAAAAAAAATGGAGATATCGAGTCACTCGGTGACCTCGAATTTGTCTTCCGCGAACCGCGTGGCCGAGGAGAGAAATAACAAAATGTCTCGCTTTCGCCGTGCGTGGAATTAAATTGAATTTAAAAGAAAAAAAAAAAAAAAAAAAATCTCAATTCCCGTACTTTTCACCGGTAAATTGTGGCGTACAAAAAAATATTATGAAAATAAAAAAAAATACACGCACAAACACAGACGCGCGCGCGCGCACACACACACACACAAACACGCGCACTTGAACACGCGCGCGCGCGCGCGCACGTGTGGGTCACGTGTCGTGCCGAAGTCACGAGGAAACGTGCGAGTTTACGCGCGAGTTTATTGTGTCGTTAACGTGGTCGGTTTTACCATTGAACGGCTCGGCCCGTTCCAGCCGGAGCGTCGGAGCGGCCGGAGTGGGGGGCGAGGAAGTGGAAGCGTCGCGGAGTCGCGCCGAGTGGAGGGGGAAGACGGCCGAGCGGTGGGGGAACAGCGCGGCGTACTCGACGCGATGAGACGCGACGAGGCGGGCGTTCGGGACGACTTCGCGCTCCTTGGCCGGACGGCTCGAAGAGAAAAACAATATTCCACTATCGAACCTTGTCCACGAAATCCGTTGGATTAATAAAATTTATTTGTCGTCGATTTTTCAAAAATAATTTCATTCATCAACTGCGATGAAAAGAAATTAAGTCACTCGCACTTTTCAAGGAGAGAAAGAAAATTGTGATTTATTTATTATTATTATTGTTGTTTTAGTAACTCGTAGAAATCTTCACAGGCAGCTCTCGCACCTTATTCTCTCTCCTTCTATATATATATATATATATATGTGTATATATATATATATATCGTCTCTCGATTACCCGATGAGATTATTTAAATTTTAATTTCTTTTTTAACGTATGTGTCGACGATCGGTGGGGGGGCGTTTTTTTTTGTTTTGTTTTTATTTCGTATTTTTTCGGGGGAGGGCGGGAACAACGAAAAAAACGTGAGAGTCTCGAGGAAACGCGTGGCACACGAAGCTGGCAGGCGAAGCGACGACGCGCAGCGCTCGGTTCACCGGCGTAGACTGGCACGATTCGTCGCGGCTCGCGCGATACCGAATTAACGGGGACGAACAACTCCCCCACCCGTTACTCACCGACTTCGCTACCTGCGCGGAGACTCTGCGCGCGATCTCTCCCCTCCGCCCCCGCCACGCGCGCGCGCGCGTCTCGAGCGCCCCGGCGATTTCCCCGCTGCTCGGCTCGCATCCGACAACCGCTTACACGATCCGTCCGAACGGCCGTAATAAAATTGGAAACCCACGACTCTCCCCACATCGATTGTTGGTTGATGTATTTTTTTTTTTTTTTTTTTTTTTACCACGGCGATAATTTTTCTGGCGTCGAGACACCGAGAATCACGTGACCGTATTTCACGATTATTTCCATTAGAATATCGTGGAGCTTTGCGAATTTCGTGGACATTCCGGGTGCGCGGGGCGGGGAGTGGGGGAAGAAGCATAGCCAATCGCTTCACTCGAGAAAGATGTGTTACGGCGTTTTTCCGAGAAGCACGAGCTCGATGAGTGGGGGGGGGGGGGGGGGGGGGGGGCGGAGAGGGGAGACGAAAGCACCAACCGTTTCGGTCGTGGAAGATGGTACGTTTTCCATGAAGCTCTCTCTCTCTCTCTCTCTCTCGAGAAAGAGAGGAACGGGGGCGAGGGAGGGAGAATTTCCGTGACGTAACGGACTCGCGGAATAGTAATGCGAAAACACTGGCGCGTTACTACGTGGCTCAGAAGTGTGCGTCGCCGTTGCGACGAGTAGCGGCGGCGGCGGCGGCGGCGGAGGAGGAGGAGGGAGGAGAGGGGGGAGAACAAGGGCGAGCGAATCGGTCGAGTGTCGCGCGGTGGGGAGGACAGGCGCGGAGTGGAGGGGGGGAAATTTTCGATGCTCTCGCGCAAGGGCGAAAGTACGAGCGAGGCAAATATGCACGTGTAGTGAATCAGAACGGCAAGGCGCTGTTTGCTCGGTTGGTCGAGACCGAGCGTGGACGTGGAGTGGGGGGGAGGAGGAGGAAGAGGAGGAGTAGGAGGGGGGGACGTTTCGTCGATGTAAGTTCCGCGGCTATTAGTGCCACTGGGACACGTAGGATGAATCCACACGGCGATTGATCGACCGATACGTTTAACCGCCGACGTTATACGCACGACGAAACGTTCCGTGATATTTTCGTTGCATCGCGTCTCATCGTTACACGGGGAATTAATTTTCCAACGACAGGACAAAAAAAAAATTCCGCGAGGCTGTCGTTCAATTAAATATATATTTTTTTTTTTTCATCGTCGCGACGGATAATTCGATTGGTTCGATTCAACGGAATTTGATAGGGCGTTGAGGAAGGGGGGGGGGGGGGGGGAGGGGAGAGGCAACGGGCGAGTCGGGTCGCGTCAAAAAATCGATGTGTGGCGCGCGTTCGTTGCGTCGAGTCGCGCGTTCGCGCGGCACGAAGCAATTCGCCCGACGATTGTCGCTCGTTGCGGAAACGACGCGGGAATATTAATGAGCCGTGTGACGGCTCCACGCCGTCGCGTTATCCTGCGGGACCGCGCGCCTTGACCCACTGTGTGACACGATTCGCACCGTAAAACCGACGACGATAGCCGAGCGATAGCTCGTTCGACTATATCGATACGAGCTCTCGAACGACGCGCGCGAAATTTGAATCAACGAGACGGCGCGTCCAACCACGAAAATTCCCGGTCGCTACCGCATTCGAGACGACGACGACTTTTATCGTCCCTCCAACCGGATATGACGTAATCTCGGTGAAAAAAAATAAAATGAAAAAAAAAAAAAAAAAATCAAACCGCGGAAGTAACGTTTTCCCGTCATGACGTCACTTCAAAAAAAAAAAAAAAAAAAATGTTCTAATAATAAAAATATTTTTTTAAAAATTGAAATGAATTAATACAATTTAAATAATAATAATAAATAATAATAATAATAATAGAAAATAATAATAATAAAAATAATAAAAATAATAAAATTAATAAAAAATGAAAATAATAAAAATAATGAAAAATAATTTTTAAAAAATAAAAATAAAAATAACAATAATATCGAGTACACGACAAGAGCGAAAAGGCATGGGAGAGAGAGAGAGCGGGATTAGGGAAAGAGGGCGTCTGGATTGTCGGCTCGACCCGGCCCGGCCCGACACTCGGAACCACCGCGGCCAGCCGTACGCCCGATCGATAACGTAACCCATTAACCCAGTGAGATTGAGCGCATGCGTCGACGTTTCGTACACCGTCGACGAGGAATCGTGGACGCGCGTACGAGACGCGCGCCGTCACGACGGGGACGGTGAGTCGGTGACGTCACGAGCGCAACGATCGACACCAGCGACAACGCGGCGAGTGGACGAACCATCGCTCGCCGGACCAAGGCGATTCCCGGCGTAAATCCGCGGTGGAAAAAAAAAAAAAAAAACACACTAAAACACACACACATTTTTTTAAAAATTTACCGCTAGGTTTTTTCTTTCACTGGTCGCGGCGACGTTTGCGACGAATATTTTTTGGATTTTTTTTTTTTTTTTTTTTTAAATATCGAAGTCAAAGTCTGATTCAAGTTGGAAATTCGGGGTAAAAATTAAAGATTGCAATTGAGGTTAAATCGAAGATTGGAATTGGGGTGAAATGTTTGAGTCAAATTGACGTCGCTATAAAAATTTCAGTACGAAATCTACTCGACGTTGGATCCATGTCTAACCTCAAAGTCAGACATTGATTCAAATTTGAGGTTAAGTTTCCTCTGGCAATGTTTTTGTTTTTTTCTTCGTGAGATGAATTTTCTTTTTTTTCTCCAAATACAAATGGACAGATTGGAGGTGAATGGAATTGGTTGTCGAATATTTTGGGTTGGTCGGTTTTTGACGGTTATTTTGAAAAGCGGAAATGGCGGTTGGGCGTCGATGCGATTAACCGCGATGCTAACCGTGGAATAAGTGTGTTACGGCAACCGCATTACATTTACGATCCACGAAGATTGTCAACCCGGTGAGGTGCAATCATAACTTTCAATTATTTCCTCGTAGGAAGCAAGAACGCGCGGTGCTGTCGCGGCATCAACAGCGACTCTTTCATCATCTCGGATAACGTCGCTCGTGTCTCGTTCGTCGAGGCTGCCGCTGCGGCTGCATCGGCCGAGCCAAACGCCCTAACGCCCCTCGATCTCTTCCTCGTGACGGTCGGTCGCGTCACGCGAACGCGAAGAATTCTTCCTCGCTCGCGCTCTCTTCCGCGTCGCTGATTTCTTTTTTAACCGCCGCTAACCACAGTAAAACGTGGATTTTTTCAAGCTAATTTTCGAGATAACGTTCCGAAAGATGTCGCATCGTGTTCCCTGTCGAAAAACGAGTAGAATTGTCCTTTGAAATATTTCTCTAGAGTCCATGGTTCTCGAGTTACGGGCGATTGAAATTCGGGCGGAGGGACGCCCACGCCAGATGGCGCGCGGATCGGCCCCGTTGGTCGATCAGTTACTCGCTCGTAACTCGAGAACCATTGACTGTAGGAGAAAAATTCAAAGGACGATTCTCTTCGTTTTTCAACGGCGGACGGATTCACTCGGGAAATTTTGTGACTGTCCGTGAGTCTCGTATGGCGACGGTTCCGAAAACGGTCCATCGTGTATGCTGTCGAAAAATGTGTCTATCGCCTGGTTACTTACCGCACGAAAATGGTGGGAGTGGCGGTCGAGTTTAATCTACGAGCTGTTGCGCCGCTACGACCGGTGATTAATTCTTCGCCGGTTACCGGGGTCGGATGGTGGAGGCGGCGAAGGTGGGTTGTTGAAATCAATGCTGCGCCGAAAGTGGAGGTGTACACACGAAACCTCTCTCTCGCTGTCTGGTGAGCATGCGTGAAGCTGGCGGTGTTCGGTGAAAATAACGGCCGGCTTTTTATGGACGACCCCATCCGAGCCAACTGCGACCAGCGAGAAAAAATCGTCGTCTTCAACGTACCGACTTTATTGTTTGTCCGACCTCACCGGGTCTGCGTCCTCTGCAAAAACAATAATATATTAGAGAAGGAACAGATGATGATGGAAAATAAGATGAAGAAACAAAGTGGGGGAAAAAAAAAAAGTAGTGATACACCGCTGCTTGCCGAAACGACGCAAACAAGCGAGGTAGCGAGTGCCACGCAACATTGAAAGACTATCGAGCAAGAGTACGGTGGCGCGGCGGCGAGTGGGCGTATCGTAAACCCGGTTGCTTTATTGCCTGGGTGACCTTTCTGTAGGCATCGGCGTTCAAATTAAACGAGCTTTGCACCGGCTTTTCGACAGCTGCGCTTTCTACATCAAGAAAACAATATCATGCACCACACCAACTCCGAGTTTACCTACCTACCCGATATCTAATTTTGTCCTGATCTCTGTCAACCAACTCCCACACCAAGTGACAATAGTTCTTTACTCTTCATGATTGATCGAAACACCCTCATCCACATTTTGAGTTTGAGCTCGCCCAATGAATTTTAGGTTCGGTGTTCAACCTGGACTTCAAGGGAATTGAACTTAAATGTTGCATCGACTGCCTATTCATGACCGAGCTAAGATTCGAGAACCTGGCGTGTTATCCGGACGAAGAAGACTCGGAACTTTGTCATTTGCCGTTGGGTTTAATCAGCTCGGTGGAACGGAACAACGTCGATTCCACCTACTGGAAGAAGGGAAGAAAACGGGGGTTTGGGTGAGAATCGCCGAGGGTGGCGAGGGCGGCGGCCAGCTCCGGCGCGCCGACGTTGCTGCGCCGGCGTTATTGACGAGCCACCCTGTGACCCGTATTCGGTAACTGCTGCTGCTGCTGCTGCTGCTGCTGCTGCTGGTCCCCAGCTATCCCTTGTTTCTCTTCCTTCGTGTACATACACATGTACTTTCATGTCCAAAGCCCCCACAACTTCTCCACCACTTGCCGAATTCCGCACCCTTATTCGCCCCATCAAACATCATCTAAATCGGCGTTCAACTCTGTCCACCTGCACATTCACCAAACTCGTAGCCAACCCTTCTTCATTCCAAGTTAATTGGTGTTATCCTTCAACGGCACGAGTTGCAAACATGGTCATCCAAACTCGGACCCAAAGCAATTGGTTGAGGGGACTTCTTGGTGCTGCTTATGGTGTTGATGGTTGGAAGAGTGAAAGTTCCAAAGATTCTTTGGACTCATTCAGGCTTATCCAAATACAGAATGTGGACCAAGATTCGGCCTAAACCGTTTGATCTGTTGGCCACAAATTCGCTGGAACATCTTGCAGTTGTCGACCACTTGGTTCCACAGACTTTTCTTGCTTGTCCAACCAAGTTGATCAAGCGTCAACCCCAACATCTTCAGTATTCCACATGTGCTACCCCGGTTGGGTGCGGTAGTTACGTTCTGTTCGATCTACGATGATCGTGCCGATCATTGTAATCAAAGATTAACGGCTTTGCGTCCCATTCTCTACGAGTCGTTATCGGCGTTGTCCTTCGACGTTAGTGGCGGTTGGGTTTGTGCGCGGTGAAACCTAAAAGCAGCGAAGAAGGGTCGGTCCGCGGCCGCTCGTTCTCCCTCGTGCAGGAAATAGCTCGACCTTGACCTTTGACCGTAGTGCGAGTGAGCGAATGACGCCACATGAAAGCACCTACACCAACACACACGCACACACGTGGGCGGTTACACCGAGACGGATATAGACGGTGGGGGACGAAGGAGGACGTCATCGGGGCAGGCTGAACGCTAGCGCAACGGGGTTTCAGCTCGCCGGTCGTGGGCCAGGGTGGGGGTTGGACAGTGGGGTAGCAAAAGCTCCGGGGCTCACCCCTATTTTATCGATTCACCGGGGTTCCCACCAAACGAGAAGTCCGTCGTCGTTAACGATTCTCACGATTCTTTCTCGTAGTCTTTTTGGTGGGGCACTTGAGTTCGGACTTTACTGGGTCAATCTTTGGCACCAGTTTTTGTCAGGTCTCTTGGCGCGACTGTGATATTGTTGAGCCGGTCTTGTAGTTTGTTACAATGACCGGTCCACAGTTGGAGACCAAACCAGTCCGAAATGGTACGGAGTACCATTGTCCTATCTCCGCCACCAAAGTCCTGTCAAAAGCATCTCGAGACTGGCTCTAACGAAGACGTTCTCCGGGACTTTGGGCGATCAGACGAGAATATTCGAGGTTTCGCTATGGAACCACGAATTCTGGTTGTACAGAGGTTGGTATGGTCGGTGGGAGAGTTCGCGGTTGGGTGAGGAGATGGTGGCGGATCGCGAGCCCGGGGCTCTTGTCGGTCGACGCAGCCCATTCGTCCTCCGGCGTACCTCGGTTATCCGGTGTCGTTCCGGGATTTGCACCGAGCGTTGCCAAGCGACCCGCTCACTGCCTGTGACGTCCTTCGTCGTGACGTCATCGAGCGCCCCCCGCCGTGTTTGGGCGAGAGCCCTCGGGACAAGGGAAGAGCGGTCGACCTATATAAGGACGCGAAGCCGCTTCTCGACCCTCCCCGCTCTATTTTCTCCGTCGAGCTTTCCTTTTTTACTTTCCTCCATCGCTTCGGCCCAATTTCCAACGAAACGTTTTTCCCTTCGACCTCGTCTCTCTCTCTCTCTCTCAAATGCGTCCCTCGTTTTAACACACTCTCCTCCTTCGACCGATAATTCATTAGTTTGATAAATGGCTTTTTTTTTTCTTCTTCTCTTCCCCTTGTCGTCAAAATAAATCGAGCGTCGTGTGTGCCCGAGCGAAAGCCCAATCTTATTTTCCGCCTTAATTCGCTCGTCTGCGATTGACGCGCGACGAAACTCTCGAACGACACCGATGCGAGGATGCTCGATCAATGGCGCCACCCCCGACTCTCTGGCAACATCCTTTCTCAATGTGATTAATCACGTATAATCATCCCTTTCCTGAAAAACACCGTTAAAAAATTATAATAATAATTTATCGTTTTTACCCGAGATTTTTCATTGATTCACGGTACTTTTGCGTTTGTGAAATTATTGTTTCTCGCATTCACGGACTACGACGTTTCGGATATTTTTCGTGGATTCCCAACTGCCCTAATCGAGTCGTAGATAATAATAGAGGGCGGCTAATGGACGTTCGCTAATGGAAGAGATTCTATCGCTCGCCTCGTTTCCACCGAAATGTTGAGAAACAAAAAGCCTCCCTTTTTTTTCTGAATCCGAAAATTTAAAATAAAAAATATATAATATCGAAAATGATAATAATAAAGATCATTGCATTATTAAATATCGATATCGGAAATCGATTGTTAGCGATATTAATATAATTTGAACTATTCTCGTGACCTTTATCACGTTATTTTTAATCGACATCTGTGAATAATATATATATATATATATATATTTTTTTATCTACCTTGTGTGGAATAATAGAAGCATAGTTGCGTGTAACTCGGTGGGAAATCGCGTCGAGCGATCGACGCACGCTCTTAATGGCCGTCGTGTAAAAGTCACGGTGACAAAAATAAATTAGTTCGACAATGCTCGACGCTGTCCATCCACCTGTTCCTCGGACGAAGCCCTCATTGCGTCCAAATTTTTCGTCGAGAATGTCGACACCTGTTCGTCTCACTTTTGTCCGTGCCACGATCGTCTCGATTCTCGTTTTTTCAGCGAGCGTACGGTCGACGAAAATTTTCGAAATTCTCGCTGAAACGACTTCACATCGGAATCAACGAATCGTCGAGTCAACTGTACTGAGATATCTTCGGGAAGTCGGCAAAGACTCGAATTTGGTTCATCTAATCGTCGACTCCGTTCAGGTGAGTGCGAAAAGTCATTCCTCATTTTCACTTCAATCTCTTCCCCACGAATTTTCGTTGATCCATTCGATGATCTGTAAAATTTTTGGAAACGAAATGGAAAAAATTATAGAAATTAAAAAGCTTTTCGAGGAGTTAATTTTTTTTTTTTTTTTTTTTGATCGACACCAAGTGCTTTTTCATTGTAATTCGAATTCAAATAAATAATATTTCTATCATAATTTTTTGTAGACGAAGCGGTAGAAAAAAAAATCTTTCAACCTCAGAGAAAAAGAAATCTTATTTGTTATTCTCTTGAATATTAATTTTTTTTTTTTTTTTTTTTTAATATAGGATGGAACGAACAAAACTCGGGAAACGATCGTGAAAACGTGCTCGAATTTTGGAACACCGGTGACGATTCTTCTCACGAACGACTCGATGGAAAATCGGGGTCCGCGAATCGTCACGACGCGTTATCCGAAATTTCATCACGTACTCGCGATATTTCGCGGTGTGGACCCATTGAAACCCGCGAGGTTGAAGGAAACTTACAAAAGGTCGTGGAAATCGGGAGGATTTTTTGGCATCTTCGTCGAAGGAGAAACGATCGACGAGGAAAACGCCGAAGAACTGCTGAAGAGTTTTTGGAAAATTGACTGCTCGAACGTTGTCCTTATCGATTTGGGTTCGTCGTCGTCAACGGGTTCACCGAAAATCTACAGCTACGATCCTTTCCGCAACGTCGCCAAGGAATCCAACCGATCTTTCTATGAGGTAAAGAAAATTATGTTTAAGTGAGAGATTTCATTTTAATTCGATTTTAATTCAATTCTCATTTAATTCTAATTTAATTCTAAATCAATTTTAATCCAATTTTTATTCAATTTTAATTTAATTCTAATTTAATTCTAAGTCAATTTTAAATCAATTTTAAATAAATTTTAATTCAATTTTAATTCAATTTTAATTCGATTCTGATTCAATTCCAATTCTCACCAAGTATGTTAAATTCGAATCAATTCTGTTTAATTCAAATCGAACATGTTCAGAATCTAACTAAAACCATTCTCATCGGTCAACGTTCAATTCGTCAACGAGGGGCGAAGATGAAAAAAAAAAAAAAAAAAAAAAACCTTTTTCCCAGGTCAATTCGAACGGGCAGCTATTTCCCGCGAAGCTCAACGATCTCCGTGGGCATCGAATATCGATATCTCTCTATCCGAACAAGCCGAGCGCGAGTCTGCCTCGTGGCGGCGATCTGAGCGCCGCGACCGGCGCCGACGTCGAGCTTCTCCTCTACGCGTCCCATCGTCTGAACTTCGCGATCCGGCTTCTGACCAGCGACGACGATGCGGTAAGTCACGTGACCCGTCTACCAAACGGCCGACTGGTCGGTCCGATCGGCGACGTTTTAACCGGCCGCAGCGATTATCTCGCGAACACGCAGTTCCTCGAGTCCCTCGACGTCGACGTTGATCTCGACTTCGCCTATCCGTACTGGCGCTCCCACAGCATAGTCGTGGTCCGACGCGCCCGACCTCTCCCGGCGTTCTTCTACACCATCCGCAGCACCGAGACGACCAACGTTCTCTACATCGGAATATTCGCTATAGTCGTGTTCTTTCTTTATCGTAAGCTCGTGAAAAATTGCGACAATCTACTTCTCACCTTTCTCGGTCTCGTTCTCTTTCAGCATCTACGAAAAATCAGTGTACACACCTCCGACAGAATATTCTCGTTCGCTCTCCTATACGGCTCCTTCGTCATTTGTCTCATATGCCAGGGCTATCTCGTCAACGATCTAACGGCGTTGCCAATTTATCCGAACATCGAGACTCTCGCCGAGCTCGCGAACGACGATTCCCTCCGTGAGCTTATGGTGCGGCCTTACGAGCTGAGGATACTTCGTCGCGAGGATTACGACGAGTCGAAGCGACGCCTCGCCATTGTGTCACACGTCGAGTACAATTTCAGCCATTGCGTCAGCCGACTGTTGAAGACGCGTGGCGTCGCGTGCGCGATCGACGCCAGTTACGGCAAATTCGCCCTCGCCAGCGCACGTCGCAGTGAACTACAACGCGGATTACCGACGGTCGGTAACGACGAACCACCGACGATGCACGTCGTGAAGGAGAGTCTCATAAGATTCTGGCAGTCTTATCCGGTGAGAAAGGGATTCCCGTATCTCGCGGCCCTCGACGACACTTTCGCCAGGGCCTTCGAGTTCGGCCTCGTCGCCAAGTGGATCCGCGACGACAAGGGTAAGCGATTCAACGAGCCGCCAATCTCCAAGGAACCGTTCACTCTCGGCGTCCACCATCTCGATTATACATTCGGGATTCTCGCTATCGGCGACGCCCTCGCTCTCATTGTTTTCTTGTCGGAGATCGCTCTGGCACGCGACGGAACGAAACGTTTTTTTCGTGCGATACGACGAGGCGTTCGGCGCACGTTCGCCGCGACTCGTCGACGTTCCAAACTCTCCGACAAATTCGTTTGTCACGGAAATCACGGGACCGTGATCGCGGTTCGTGAAAACGTCGAGGAAATAAATCGACGACTGACCTAAAAAAAAACAAATAATAACAATTTATTTTTCGAAACTGCGTCACTGAGGGAGAAAGTAAATTAATCGGAAATAAAAGGGTCGACTTACGGAATTAGTTTTCACGAGAAAATCTGAAAGAGCCATCGGTGTGTGTGTTTTTTTTTTCTCTTTTTTCTTCCTCGTCACCCCCACTCGTCCGTCGTGGCTCGCGCGACCGGGAGAAGCCCACGACTCTCATCCGTATGGCTGGGACACGCCGGACGAGACAAGTCGGTCGATAGAGCTACCAACCGTCGTCGCGTGGGCTACGCGCGCGTTCCTCTCCTCTATCGCTCGGCGTTTCGCTTCTCCTCCTCGCGACGCTCCGCGCCGCTCGTCGTTGCGCCCGCGTAGCGCGATGATTGCCGAACGTTGAGGCGGCGCTCTCGCCCGGCTACGAGCGTGCGCCGCGGGCTTGCAGCTGATCCGAACGACGGGGCCTTAACGGATGAATGGAAATCGTCCGCGACGAAAATCCCGCACGCTAATGACGTCCCGCTCGACGCCGCGCTTCCTTCCGTCGCACGATTATTGCCTGCGGATAAAATTGTCGGAATTATAGAGATTTTTTTTTTTTTTTTTTTTTTTTTGGCGGGGAGAAATTCGGGCTCGCCCGGGACGAGCCAGAGTCCTCGAACGCTCTCCGCTGCCCACGCAGCAGAACCCGATGAAGGTCAGAGGTAACTGGGTCACGAGCTTCGAGTGCGCTCGTGAACTTTTTGCAGATTTGCCGTCTCTGCAGTAGTTTTTTTTTTTTTTTTCTTTTTTTTACAGGAGGAATTTGGCGTTGGAATTTGTTTTTTTTTTTCGGTTGCAGCTTCGTTGGTGGGGAATTTTGTCTTGGTTTTTTTGTTCCTTTGACCTCGAGTTTTCAGTATTTTTTTGTTTCTCGAAGGATTCTTCTCGAGCTCCCCCCCCCCCCCCCCCCCCCCCCCCACAAAAATCCCACGAGAAAATAATGTTCCTAGGTCGCAAGAAAACAAAAGAAAAAAAAATAAACCTAGCAATACAATCTAAAAGTACACAATTGTATGGGAATGCCGAAGCCTAATAAAAGTATCGATAAAACAATTACTCGACGGACAATAAAGATAATTCATTGCAGTTCTCACCGAAAAAAAAATTCCCTAGCAGCCAAAAATTCCTACGAAAAAAAAAAAAAAAAAAAAAAAAAAAAAAAAAAAAAAAAAAAAAAAAAAACTACCCAAACAATCCACAAACGTGAATGCCCAATTAAAAAAAAAAAAAAGAACAAGAATCACTCTCCTTCGAAGACTCTTCCTCGAAAACTCTTCCTCGAAAAAAAAATAAAAAAAAATCCCCAACATTCGACTGCGACGGTCGGCGCGGAAGAGGAAAAAAAAAAAAAAAAAAAAAAAAAAAGTGCCACGGCGAGCTGACAAAGGGGTGATTCGTCGACGAACGCCTGTAGTAAGGGAAACGGTGAGAACGGCGTCGGCTTCGGCGAAAAAGGCCAACGGCCAGTTGGCCAACATGGCGGCGACGCGTCCGTGTGCGGGAGCCGCGCGCGCGCGCGCGCGCGTGGGGGGGGGGCGGACAGACGGACGGACGGACGAGGAGTGGGGGGAAGGAAAGGAAAGGAGAGCTCGGGTGTCGTCGGTCGGGCGCTCTCGCGGCCGCGTTCGTGTTCCGGCCTCGTACAACTCGTCTTCCCGATGCATTCGCGCGCCGCGACGAGGCTGTAACCTTGGCAACTACGATCTTCGTACTCGCCCCCCCCCCGCCCCGCCGCTCCCCCCACCCCTCCCGAGCCCCCCTCTATCCCTCCAGCGACAAAAAGCCTCGACATGTTTTCCCCGCCGTTGCGTCGTCGACGAAAACTTCCCCGTCGACGATTGCCCCGTCGCGCGATTTCACGACGACGCGACACGAACGGAAATTCGCCGCGCGTATAACGACGTCTCGTCGTGAAAAAAAATCTTCTTTTCTTCTCCCCCCCCCCCCCCCCCACCCCCTCCCCCGCACCACCGGTAGCTCGAGGCTTGGGAAATGTGAATTTCTTTTTTTTTGTTTTTTTTTTTTTAGGTTAAAAAAAGTAAAAACTTTCGGCGAATAATATGCTGGGATTTAGGTATTGTAATGTTTTTTTTTTTTTTCGTCGCCGTCGCAAAATCATCGTTCACGTGTGAACGATGGAAAAAAATTTCGGGAAAATAATTTTTTGAGATGAATAATGCGCGGGGGTTTTGACGGGTCTCTGTGTGCGCGCGCACGCGCACGCGCGCGCCTTAACGTACCGCGGATACTCGTCCGGATTTTCATCGTCGCGCGCGTGCGCGTGCGCGGCGCGGCGCGCGGGACGAGGAAAAGTCGTACGAGATGGCGGCGGCGGCCGATTGGCGCGGAGCGGCGGAGTGGGGGGGGGGGAACGGTGAGACGACGACGGCGAGTGAGACGGGGCGGAGAGAGGGGGAAAAGAGATTGGCATTGGGTCGAGGTCAGCGGGACGCGCTAGAGCGATCGATGCAGCTTGCCAACGGCGCACCGCTTAACACAGGCGAAAACATCACCGGCCAATCCTCCCCCCCCCCCCTCCCCTCCCCTCCCCCTCGCCGGAAAACTTCGCGACGAAACACCGATTCGCCGTTTTTTCTTTCTCTTTCTTTCTCGATCTTTCTTTCTCTTTCTTTCTCGATCTCTCTTTTTCTCTTTCTTTCTCGATCTCTCTTTTTCTTTCTCGCTCACGCTGTCGCTGTTTCTCTTTCTAGTTCAGTCGCGCTTTTTCTCTCGTGTTACGCGGGGCGACGTTTTCCACCTTAAAAAATTAACAAACGAGTCCGAGTTTCGTATTATGTAAAATCGAGAATTTGTCCGATCGCTTTGCTATAATCGACGATTCTATTTATATTGTGCAATCGAAGTCACATCAAGTCGCTTCTGGAAAATTCTGGCATTTTAGGGATTTTAGGCACTTTAGGCACTTCTGGCACTTTTGGCACTTTTGGCACTTCTGGCACTTCGGTCGGATTAATGAAGTTGGTTAAAAGTTAGTTAAAACAGTATGAAATGAAAAATAAATGCAAACAAACACGATTATACCGTCATTGCGGGTATTTTTTTTAAATTTTATCTTTCATTTTATTTCATTTATTTTTCATATTATTTTATTTTTTTTTTTAATCATTTTTTTCGAAATTTTATTTTAATTTAATTGAAAAAAAAAAAAAAAAATTAATTTAATTTCAATTTAATTGAAAAAAAAAAAAAAAAAAATTAATTTAATTTTAATTTAATTGAAAGAAAAAATTTTTAATTTAATTTTAATTTAATTTCGAAAAAAAAAAAAATTTGAATTTAATTTCTTTTCCCACCCCGGAAGCGAATCGATTCCGCACGCGGCCAACGCGTCTCCGCGCTTCCGTCTCCCGTCGCTCGTCTGTTCGGTTTCTAAGGCCTCGCCCCGTCAAACACGCATTCACCCGAACCAAAACAAACATTTATTTATTTTATTTTATTTACTTCATTTTTTGTTAATTTTTTTTTTTCTTTAATCATCATTATTTCCTCGTTGCAGATTTTTAAGGGTCAGAGAGGTGCGTCGATCGTTCGCGCGACATATCGATGAGGATTGTATTTTTCTACGATATTATTTTTATCGTGACTTTATCGTTCCGACCCTTCTGTCATCTACGTCGAGCGCGCCGAGGATGTAAAACGCGATAAGCTCGTCGATCACCGAAACCGATGTTCCACGTATCATGCCAAAAGGCTCGACTCGATATGACGTAAGTGATTTGAAAAAAAAAAAAAAAAAAAAAAAAAAAAAAAAAAAAAAAAAAAAAACATAAATTTAAATAACAAAAAATTTTTTGTACGATTTTTGTTTTTTAATCGCAAATTTTTATCTCGACAGGAATTTTTAGGCGGGTCGAGCTGCGAGGAAGCGTCGTCGAATTTGTCCGAAATTGATTTGCTAAATCCACGGTAAGAAATGAAATACAATTGGACGATATTCGTCGTCAGAAATAATAAAATAGTCGATGAAAATATTTTTATCGCGTTCGATGATTTTTGCCAATTAGTCCGGGGGAACATTTTTTTTGTTTTTTTTTTTTTGGCATTTCAAGAAGACCCGTAAAATAATGTTTTTTTTTTTTTTTTTCAACAATATATCCGAAACAATTACATTGAAAAATTGATTCGAAAAATCTTTTTCTTCATTTTTTTTATTTTTTTTTATTACAGTGCAGTGGAAAAATCAAGAGCGCGAAAAAGGAGCGAGAGTTTTTCGATTAAAAATTCGGCCACGTCGATTTTCACTGGATCGTCCGAGCGTTCGAGTCGGAGCACTCCGACAAAATTACGTAAGTGATGTAAGTTGCCGAGAGTTCGCAAAGATTTTCGATAATTTTTTTTTTTAATTTGAAAAAAAAAAAAAAATTTTTTTTTTTTTTTTTTTTTTTTTTTTTTAATTCTTCCTCCCTGAGCGAAGCAGTTTTGCAGCCCCGATCGGTGGCCGTTGCGGCTTCGGACAAAGTCCGAGGCGTTATCGGTGCCAGCAGCGAGTCACCTTCGAGGACAGAGCCGCGAAAATCGGCGGGCCGAGAAGCCGCGACGTGAGAACGAGTCGAAGGGAAAAAAAAGGAACCCCTCGAATAATCCGGGCGATTCGCCGTCACAGCGAGAGACGTGAGTTTCAATCCCCACCAATCGTCGACCACATTACACGATTTTTAATTTAATTTAATTTAATTTAATTTAATTTAATTTAATTTAATTTAAAAAAAAAAACAAATTTTCCGTAAATTTCGCCTTTCAAAAAAATTCCCAATTTTTTTCTATTCCCATTTAATATTCAAGACAAATCGGCAATTTATCCGACGACAAAATTAATTAATGGGATTTTTTTTTTAAATTTCTGTCGCTGATCAAAAAAAAAATAAGATTTTTTTTTAATTCAAAAAATCTTATTTTTTTGAAAAAAATTAGATTTTTTTTTAATTGAAAAAATCTTATTTCTTTGACAAAAAAATTAGATTTTTTTTGTTCACGACGAATTATCGTGGAACGTTGTCTGTTTTTTTTTTTTTTTTTTTTTTTTTTTTTCGTTTTTTGTCCCCGTTGAATTTTTTCGTTGAAATTAATTTTATTTTATTTTATATTTTCAGTGAACGTGAAAAACTCACCGGACGAGAGATCGCCGACGAGGTTGTCGACGGGGCGTAATAGCAAGAGCAGCGTCGTCGTGCTGTATCGTGGCGAGGGAAGAAAATCGCCGGCCTCGTCGATATCCTCCTTCGGGTCCTCGGCCAAACATCCCATTCGAAAAACGAAATCGGAACGGACGATCGTCGACGTAGCTCTTCCGGAACGACGTTCGACCACTGCGACTCGATCGCCAGCGTTTCGCGTCGAGTAACTGCAAACAAAATTATTCCCACATAAACATCTTATTCAAATTCCGTTCAAATTTCATTTAAATTAAATTCAAACGTTCGTTCAAATTCACATAAAATTTTTCACGAAATTATTTAATTTTTTTTAATTAAATAATTTAATTTTTTTCAATTCAATAATTTAATTTTTTTTAAATTGAATAATTTAATTTTTTTTTAATTGAATAATTTAATTTTTTTTAATTAAATTATTTGATTTTTTTTAAATTAAATTATTTAATTTTTTTTAATTGAATAATTTTTTATTCTTCGTGGAAACGATTTTTATAATTTCACAATTTTTTTCCTCGGTAAAATTGAGATGCAAAAAATTATTTGTTTTTTCTTTTTCATGGGCAGAGAAGGTTCGGGACGAGGAGCGAGATCGGCGAGTCCGGAGTCGAATTCGCCGTCCAGTGGTAAAAATTGTCGGCGTGGAAAATTAAAAACTCGAAGTCGTTATCGGGGCCGGTGGAGAACGTGGAGAGACGAGAACGGTGGCGCGAGGACAGCGAGAAAAAAGCGTTGCTGCGGAGTCGCGAGAGCGAGCAGCGAAAAATCGTCGAGGAGCGAACGGGAAATCCAGCGAGCGGAAAAGGGCGACAGAGCGAGATGCCGAGAAGCTGAGGATCCATCGTGGCGGCCCTCGAAGCTCATGGCTCAGCGTTCCGCGTAAATTTAATTAACCCTCTGATATTTAATTCTCTTTTTTTGTTTTTTTTTTTTTTTTTCAATCAATCAAAAAAATTACCATTTTTTTTTCTTCATTTTTTGTCAATTTTTTTTTTATCACTGCAATGGATTATTAAAAAATCGTTCTCACTGAAATAGCGAATGGTATAACGGAACTTTGGGGTAAAATGGAACCGAGTCACCGATTTTTTTTTTAATTTTTAAAAATTTTTTTTTTTTCAAATTATTTTCAATATTCCCAAAATTGTTCGCGAATGGTCCGTTTTGCCCCGGTCTCCAACCGTGAATAATTACATTCCATTTTACAATAATTCGAATGAAACGAATTAATATTGCGGTTAATTGGGGTTAATTGCGAATTAATTTTCGCCGGTCCATTTTGCCCCAGGTCTCCGAGAGAAGTCGTCACGGATCGTCGACGCGGTGACCAGGAGGAGGACGAGACCCCGACAAATCCACGGATCGAATTTTTCATGCGGCACATGCAGAATCAACAAAAGCAACGAAAATCGCAAGGAGGAATCGACCTTAACGGCGAGGTCGAGGACACGAGCGACGGCAAACGAGTGTTTCCGTTTCAGTCGACAGCCAGCGGAAATCTAAAGATCATTCCCAATCAGGTTTTATTTTTTTTTTTAAATTTTTTTTCTAAATAATTTAATTTATTTTTTTTTTTTTTTTTTTTTGGTCACAGCTCGACGTAAAAAATTTTAAAAAAAATTTTTCCAGGTGGTTTTCGAGTCGAGGAAGGTGAGCGTTTTGGTGGCGGATCCGCGTCACACGAAGGTGAACGTGAAGGCCGATCTCGGTGGGGTCGAGGACGAAAAATCGGCGGTCGCTCCAACGGAAATTGCCTCGAAAATTCACCAAGTCGAAAATCGGCCGTTCGATTTCCGTTCCGTCAACCGGGAATTCGTACCGATTTCCGGTGTCGAGAAATCGAAAGACACGGAAAGATCGTGCCTCGAGACCGAATACGTGCCGCGAACCCAACCGTACAGATCGTCGCCGGTCGTTGGACCGCGCGAAATGGAGCAGAATCAAATCGCCCAGGCCACTCCTCATCGACTTCCGTTGCCGGTCAACGAGGTTCCACTTTCGTCGTGAGTCGCGAATTCTCATTCGCGCAAAAATATCGATGAGATTTTTTTTTTTTTTCTTTCTCACGGTGGACGACTGTTAGTACAATTATTATTATTAAGACGAGCCATTTTGCCCCACAAGGCCTGAAAAATCGTCATTTTTTCTCGCTCCATTTTGTTGTCCGGTGAAAAATGAGCAAAGTATCTGCCGTGTGAAATTTTCGTCGGACACGTGGTTCTCGAGTTAAGAGCCGTTGAGTCGTCGGCCAATCGGACCGCTCGAAAAATCGCGCGAACGATTTCGATCGAGCGTTCCCATTGGTTCGAATATTCGCGAGCTCGTATCTCGAGAACGGTGCACTTTGGAAAAAAAGTTCTCGGACGATTTTTGCTCGGCTTCGAGAGCCGAACACGATGAGACTGTTTATTTATTTATTTACGAAATTTCGATCAACCCCGAACCCTCGAATCGACTTTAAACAATTTTTTTTCTCATATTTTCTCCCTTCCATTATATGAGATTAAAATAAAAAAAAAAATAAAAAAATTTCAGTAAAAAATGTTCGCATATTATCGACAGACTGGGTTTCACCGGTGAGCAGCCGATCGACTGGGACAACATAATTCTACCGGAGAAAACGGATCTCTACCGAGAGCTGGCGAGGCGAATAACCAATTACAAGTGAGATTTTCATCTCGGTGGAAACAATTTTTTTTCTTCCTAAAAATCAAATTAAATTATTTAAATTTAATTCTCTCTCTCTCTCGTTTAAGGAACGCCGATTGCATTGTGCGCCTCGGTCACGATGAATTTCACTGTCATCTCCTCGTACTGCAGAGTTACAGCACTTACTTCGACGAGAAGAATTACAAGGAAGTCGATCTCACGGGGGTAATTAAAATTTTCGTCAATCAACACCACTTCAATCCCTCACACGCGCACTCTCAAACGTAACCGTGATTCGAGTCAAGTGTAATTAATTACACTTCCAAATCGCGAACCGAATCAAAACAAAGCGTAAGTAATTACAATTAAATATATATATTTTTTTTCATCTCACACAAATAAATTGTAATTAATTGTTTTTTTGTTTGTTTTTTTTTTTTAGGTCACGCTAATCAAGTGTAATTAATTACACTTTATTTGGGAGCTCGAATCGAGGTGGATTTTAATGATGAATGGAGCGACATTGTGTCGGGGGAGGAAGGAGGAATGGGCGATTATTTGCCGAGGTGATTTTGCGGCACACGTGTCTGAGCCTCGGGGGCCCCCCCCGGAGTAATTCACAGCCCCTTCCTCCATCACCGACCCTCCGTCTGTCTCTTGGCTTCTATTGAGCCGGCCAAAAGGTGGCGGAGAGAGACGAAAATTAGAGCAAGGTCGACTAAGGAGAAAACCACCTCGTCGCCGCTCGTCCATCGTTGCCCGCTGTAAATAATGCCGGTGACGCGAGGGACTTTGATATTTCACCGTCGCGGCTGCAAAACGACGAGCGAGCAGCCTCGAGAGGACTCCATTTTTTCAGCCGCTCCAATTTTTGTTTTCCCACGCTGATGCGATTTTTAATTTTTTTTTTTTTTTTTTTTTTTTTTTAATTTAAAATTTTAATCATTCAAATTGGATTCAATTGTGAATCGACGAGGTTAAATTTTTCAAAAGAGTTTTAAAAGATCGTGATACAGATAAATTAAAAATCTTTTTCAAAAAATTACTCTCACACGGTACAATTAATTTGCACCGTATTTCAAAATTGTAATTGCCATCGATGAGAGTTTCATTCGGTTTGCGTTTGAGAGATTTTCACGTTTAAAAAAGAAAAATTAATCGGTCGATCGACGGTATTTGTGAGGGGAAAATTTTCGGACAATGACAATATCGCGAGATGAATTTAGAGCGGTGTAACGTCGAGGGCGTTCGGTATAATCTACGACTGGATGATTAGTCCGACGAGCGACAGTTGCCATTTGCTGAGGAGAGACAACATCCTGGAGATTTTCATGGCAGCTCAACAACTCGGTATCAAAGGTTCGCTGAAAAAAAAAAAAAACAAACAAATCAAAACACTATAAAAAAAATATTTTCTTTCCATTTAAATTAATCAATGTTTTTTTCTTCTCAATTTAATTACCAGAATTGGAGGAGCAGTGTTGGGCTTTCATCGACAACGACGAGCTCTTCACCGAGGACACAGCTTTTATTCTTTATCTGGAGGCACGAAAAATTGGCAACACACCGGTAATGGAGCTGATGGTCCCGAGGATAATGAAATTCTTTTTGATGCTGGTCGGAACTCGAGACTTTTTGGAATTGTCCGTGGACGAGCTTTGTCTTCTTCTACGTTCGAATTACATATGTGTGAACAGCGAAATGGAGGTTCTCATGTCGGCGGTCCGTTGGCTAATGCACGACTGGGAACCGAGGCGTCAACACATGATGCAGGTGTTGAATTGCGTTAGATTCGGCCTGATAGCACCGTGGCAGCTCGTCGACGTCAAGAGAAATCCCGAAAATCCGGAATTCATGGAGCTAATGTCGTATCCGGAAGTGCAGAAGATGGTCGACGACGGACTCGCGTGAGTCCATTTGACCGGACCGGCTCCCTCGTCGTCACCGACTCTCTTAATTCCGTGACGGGCGTTTCCATTTAATTCGTCTGTTACCCTGCACAGATTCGTCATTATCAAATATTGGTACGGCAATCAGACGGAAGATTATTATCATTGGATAGATCTGCTGGGTCTGACGGAACCGACCAATCGCAATTGGGCCGGCGAGGATAAGGTGCGATTTATAAATCTTTTTTTTTTTTTTTTTTTTTTTTTTTTTTCTAACGTCAATTACCTCGTCGACCTTAGGGAATTTATTGGTATTTTTATTTTTATTTTTTTTATTTTTTTTTTCAAATTCTATTTATAATCAAATGTCAAACGTGTCTGATGTGTTATTATAATAAAAAAAAAAAAATAAAAAAATAAAAATAAAATGTTTTTTTGCAGAACTACGTGACGTACAGAGAATTCTTGCTCTATCTGGAAGAATATCAGAGGACGAAGATGCCGGAATTGAAGAATCGTAAAACGGGAATGGGAAAAGCGACGAGCGACGACACGGCCAATAATTCGTCGTCGAATCCGTCACCGGCGAGGATACAAAAAACAAATCGAGCCAAGAGCGACAGCGTCGAGCCGACAGGTACGTCGGGTGAGAGACCTTCCAAATTCACCACGACTAATAAAAAATACTGCCATGAAAAAAAAAAAAAAAAAAAAAAAAAAAAAAAAAAAAAAAAAAAATCACGTGTATTAATTTTTTTTTTTTTTTTGGGACAATATTTTTAGGCGGACCTCTCGGACCGTTGTTGCTGGCCGCGTCCAGCAATCTCGTCAGGTCGTCGAAATGTCCGCGTGCGACCGGACCGGGAGTCGGCCAGTCTGGACCACCGGGAGGAATGTCGATGCCGCCGGAGCTTCTCGGTCACTACTTGAGCAGCTTCGACAGAAATGCTAAAGGGGTGAGTAGGCCAACGAGCGAGGGACTCGCGAGAGAAGCGAAAAACGAATCCCCACCAAGATTCACCGACGAGTGGCCGACAAAGAATTGACACGGGCCATATTGCCCCCCCCCCCCCCCCCCCGCTCCGCTCCGTATTTGGCCAGCCACCCCTCCGGGTCACGTCCATTGACAAAAAATGTTTTGTAATCGTTTCCCCGTCATTGAACAACACTTATGTAAATATTTTATGCGCTCCTGTGAGAGGGGTAATTTTTTTTTTCGTTTTTTTTTTTTTTTTTTTTGTAATTTATCTTCAAATTTTTTTTCATACCCAAAGTCCAACTATACACGGGGCTGCGGATATTTTTCGAATACAGAAATCAATTTTTCCATCGATTATCTCATTTCATTGTTTGCTTTTTTTTTTTTTTTTTTTTTTTTAAATCTCATAAACATTTATTTTTCTGACGATTCGATTGTTCGTTCTACTTGTCCATTATGCGAATTTAACTGTCAGATAAACCGTAAGGGGAGCGAAGTTCTTCGCTCTGTAGAGACAACTCCTAGGGGGATCATCGACGAGAGTCGATTGAAGGGTGGAGCGAACGAGTCCGGGGAATCCCCGAGACGGATGAATCATGGGAGAGACGGTCGACGATGGACGACGAGCGGTTCGAGAATTAAAAATTTTTCGACGCCGATCAACGGGAAGCATGATTGCGCGTCGATGACGAGGAGATACAGTCGGGATGGCGATTCGTCGAGATCCGAGGAGGACGCTGCGACCGCCATTCAGGCCCTCTATCGGGGCTACAAGGCGAGAAGAAGATTCACCGATCTGCGCAAGAGTTCGTCCGAGGAGAGACGAAGAAACAAATCACGAAAGGTTGCTGAATTGTTGGCGATAAATGTCAACGAGAATTCGCGTAAACCATTGGAACCGGTGAGAATGTCGGCGAGCCTGGCGAGTCAGGGTAGAAACGATCCGAAGACCTCGAGGATTCCGAGACGATCGCCGAGCCCGAGAAAAAAGAGGATGAACAGCACGTCGAACGAGGGACGAGCCAGCTCCATCAAGGATCTCGAGGGCATTCGAGTGAGTCGTGTTACCGACCGACCGACCGAAAAAGCTCCACACGTGCCACGTCTGATATATATATATTTTTTTTTTCCGAATTTCCGTCGAAGGGGTTCGCGATTCGGACTCAAAAATGATTTAGTCGTATTCGCGAATAAAAACTGAAGATATTGTTACTCAAGATTTTTTAAATCCGACCGATAGTTTCCGAGTTACGGGCAATTGAAGTTTCGGCCAATGAGAAGAGACTTCGCTAGGTGGCGTGCGAGTCGGCTCGAGCTCCGATTGGCCGAGCGTTCATTTGCCCGTAACTCGGAAACTGCTGACTCTAGAGAAAAATTTCTTTGGAATAGTTTGCTCAGATCTAAAGACCGAACACGACTGTGCACTTTTTGAGCGATTATTTTGGTAAATTGCCGCGGGAAATTGAAGATGAGATGAAATTTTTTTTCGCAGTTCGACGTTACGAGATCGGAACCCGTGCCGGATACTTGTCACAACGATCCGGAAAAATCCATTCGGACGATTCATTGTCCGAGGATTTTTCAAAACTTCAATGACAAAGCATCGTCCGTCTCGCAGTACGAGAACACCGACACGGAGCCCGATCCGTTTTCGCCGAGAACGATCGAGCGACGATCGTCGCTCGAGATTCGCACCTGCGATCCTCGGGAAATTGGTATCGGGGACGGCGCAAACCACCACAGTAATTCGTGAGTAGCCTTAATTTCCAATTTAAAAAAAAAAATTCAACCCCTCAAACCATATAAATCTGCCCTTACCTCATAAAACTCTGTAATTAGGGGTTGAAAATCGTGGAATCGCATTGGGGTTGCAAAGCCGAGCGGAAGTTTCCTTTAGAAAATTTCTCTGCGCCTCACCGTTCTCGAGATACAAGCCGTTGAAATTCAGCCAATGGGAGCCTCCGAAAATGTCGCTGACTCGGCGCTCATTGGTCGGTAACTTCAATCGCCCGTAACTCGGCAACTACGCGTCGCACGAAATTTTTCCAAAGACAATATCCGTTCGTTTTCTCCTCGGGAACAATGTCCGACACTTTTTAACCGATTTCTATCACATTTCACAGACCCCTCCGTACAAGCGACAGTGCAATGGGTGGAAGAGCCGGCAACGATTACTGCGGCAAGGACTCGTTGTTCTTCGTCGATCGGGAGTCCATCGTGGTCTTCGGCGGTCTCGATCCACATCAGGATTACGGCAACACCGGCAACACAGCGAGGGACATTTATCGTTTCAAACCCTCGGACAACGAGTGGGAGTTCGTTGGCGAAATGCCGGAAGCCCGACATCATCATTCGGTCGTTTATCTCAAAGGACGAATTTACTTGGTCGGTGAGTCGAAGACTCTCGAACCGAAGAATCCTCGTCCCTCGAGCTCCAACTAAAAAGATAATAATTTTTTATTTTTTAAATTAATTAAAAAAAAAAAAAAAAAAAAGGTGGAGCCGATCCTCGAGACGGTAATCTCGAGAGGAAGGAGCTCGTAGTGGGAACCGTTTGGAGTTACGACCCAACTACCAGAGTGTGGTACGTCGAACCCGCTATGTTGACTGCGCGAAAGGACTTTGGCCTGGTCGTGAGCGATGGAAAGATGTACGCCATAGGTGGACAAGACAAGAATGGCCTGTGAGTCAACAATTTTCCATATTGTCCTATGCATACGAGAGTAGGGACCAGCAATATTTTTATTTTTATTTTCTACGCTATCTGAAAAAAAAAAAAAAAAAAAAAAATTAATTCCATGGGGATTTTCAATTTCTCAATGAAATGAGAAACGAGAAGAAGCAGAATTTTTTTCTTTAAACAAAAAAATAAAAATAAAATAAAATAAAAAATGTACCATAACATTGTATATATTTCTTTTTTAGTGGAGGAGAACGTGGTGCGAAATTTAATTGTGCCGAATGCTTTGGATTTTTTGACGCTGCGGTGGATTGGAAAAAAAAAAAAAAAAAAAAAAAAAAATAATACTTATGCAAATTGTTTTTCAATGTTCCCGATTGAGAGCCCTGCGGAGCGTCGAGGCTTTCGATCCTTCGGACGGCGCGTGGCGGGAAATGCGATCGATGTGCACTGCCAGAATCGGCCCGGCTGCTGCCAAGTATCGGGAACTTATCTGGGTCGCTGGGGGTATGACAAAGTCGAAGAAGGAGCCAATTACGAAAGAGGTCGAGTGCTACGACCCGCTCAGCAATCTGTGAGTATATAAAGTACGATCGATTGACACACACAGGGGTTGCCATATCGCGTCGAGCTAAACGTGCATTCCTGATCGTCAAAATAATTCATTGCCATTTTACAAAAATAACATTTGTTCAAGAAAAAAAAAAAGACTCCCCACGACAAAAACGGTATTTGTCGAGGAAACGACATTTGTCAAAAAAAAAAAAAAAAACCATTCCTGTGATTAACATTTTTTCGAGGAAACAAAATTTAATCAAAGAAATAGAATTTAATCAAAGAAATAGAATTTAATCCAAGAAACAAAATTTAATCAAAGAAATAAAATTTAATCCAAGGAACAAAATTTAATCCAAGAAATAAAATTTAATCCAAGAAACAAAATTTAATCAAAGAAACAGAATCTAATCAAAGAAACAAAATTTAATCAAAGAAACAAAATTTAATCCAAGAAATAAAATTTAATCAAAGAAACAAAATTTAATCAAAGAAACAAAATTTAATCCAAGAAACAAAATTTAATCAAAGAAATAAAATTTAATCCAAGGAACAAAATTTAATCCAAGAAACAAAATTTAATCAAAGAAACAAAATTTAATCAAAGAAATAAAATTTAATCCAAGAAATAAAATTTAATTCCAAGAAACAAAATTTAATTTAAAAAATAAAATTTAATCCAAGAAATAAAATTTAATAAAAAGAATAAAATTTAATCCAAGAAAAAAAATTTAATAAAAAAAATAAAATTTAATCCAAGATACAAAATTTAATCAAACAAATAAAATTTAATCCAAGAAATAAAAACTTAATCAAAGCAACGAAATTTCATTAACAAAATTATCTCGAAGAAACAGAAGTTGTCAAAGAAGGAACAATTGTCATTGTTTAAATGAAATTAAAAAAAAAAACAGCTTCCTCAAAATCTAAATTAAATTTTTCTCTCAAAAAAAAAAAAAAAAAAAAAAAAAAAAAAAAATCGAGTATTTTTTATTTGTCGCCGGAGCGAATGTTATGGTCGATAAAAAAAAAAAATTTTGCAGATGGCTCAGAGGCGAGTCGCTGAGATCGGCGCGTTGCTTCGCCGCTATGTACGTCGTGTCCGACACGATGTACGTGATCGGCGGTGCGTCGAGGACGTCGACGATCGGCGCCGGTACAACAGAGAGCATCGAAAGCGTCGACGTTTGGGATCATAAACAGCGACTGTGGCGACAGCACGGCGAGACAAGCATCGCTCGTCACGGCCACGCGGTCGGTAACGTCGGCGACCAACTGTTGGTAATCGGCGGCTTGACCACGATATACAAGAAGAGCATAAAGAGCGTCGAGTGTTATTGCTGCGAGAGTGGAAAATCCATCAAGGGAGTCGCGTCGCTGCCGTACGCGCTTTCCGGCCACGACAGCGTTTCTTTGCCCGCTGCCAATTTTCCGTCGACCGATTGACGGTGCGAAAAAAAAGAAAAAAAAAAAAATCGTGAAAATCCACGAATAATTACAAAGGCGACGAGACAAATTTTAACGCGACTGCAAACTGGTTGCATTTGATCGAAATTAAAAATCGAAACATTCGTGGGAAAAAAAAAAAAAAAAAAAATTAGAATAAAGTTTCTCATTACCGTCCGCGGTATCGCCGCTCGTTCACCGAAAAAAAAAAGGCTCCGCGACCCGCCGTCGGTAATTGACAACGAGTCTCGCGGCTCCACCGCGAGATGTCGCCACCATCCCACGCTCGCTTCGCCGCGGCGCCATCGCCCGCCGGATAATATCCGACGAAAAATAATTGTCGGGAACGCACGTGCAGAGACGTGTCTGGCTCTACGACGAAGCCGCTCGAATTCTTTTTTCGCGATGGCCGAGATATTTCCCGATTCGTGCGCGGCAAAGAGCGAGTCTGTCACGCGGCTCTGGGACGAGCGCCGAAGAACCCGTCGGTGTCGCGAGCAGCGATGTGGAGGGGGGGGGGGGAGAGTAGGGTCCAGCCGCGGCGGGGCCGTGACGGTCGAGAGGAGTGGGGGACGGAGGGGCGGGGAGGGGGGAGAAGCAGCCGTTGAGCGGTGGCCAGAAGAGAAACGGGATAAAAAGCTCGGTGGTGTAAAGTTTAAGATGGCCGAGTCGGTTGACGCGCCGGTCGTGTCGTCGGTCGTTATCGTGAACAGTTGTACATCGCTGGGCCGTGCGAGCCGCGACAGGGACAACGGCAGCGAGGACGATCAGTCGCAGGAGCAACAGGACTTCGACTCCAAAGTAACGGACCCGAGCGGTACGTAAGAGGCGCGCGCTGCTTCTTTCCACTTGTGTGACGGACGTGTGTCTGTGTGTGCGTGCGTGTGGGTATATATATATAGATATATATATATATATATATATATATATATTGTGAGTGGCTCGGCGCGCTTTAAAAACGGCGTTCGAGTGGTGCGCAGCAGCGCCGCGCGCGGCACGAAGCGACACTGACGGGCCGAGTGGCGCTCCGGCCGACTGCGATGGTGCGCGCGCAGCCCGCGCAACAAGTGGCGGCTCCGAGACGGGCCCGCGAACTCGGAGCCCCCGTCCTCGCTGAGTCGCGCGCATGCGCCGCGACATTTTTTTTGTTTCATTGATCGCGCGCGTGCGCGCGGCGATTTTTTTTTTTTTTTCGCCGAGTTACGGAACAAAGTGTCGCGACTCGAAAGGTTGTTAGGCGGGGCTTTTTTTTTTGTGTTTTTTTTAAATTAATTTTGAGTATTTCACGAGTCGCATTCGCGAGGACTTTTTGGGCGAATTAATGGATTTGATAAACGTTTGGAAATTGTTTTTGAAAAAAAAAAAAAAAAAAAAAAAAAAAAAAAAATCGCGAAATATTTTTTTCGAAAAATCTGTCGAATACTCCGTCGAAATATTTCGGAAAACCCGAGTAACGACGATATCAATGAAAAACAAAAAACAAATCTTTAATTCGTCGTTGTCCGATCGAAGGAAAAAAATTTAATCGCGCCCTGAGCGACGATGGTAACTGAACGACTAATCTGCGGGAATCTTCCTTACCGACCGGCGATAATCCCGCGTCCCCTTTTTTCCCGTTTCGTTGGTGATTCGACGGAAGCGCGAACGTTCCTTCAGCTGTGAAATGACTCTGCGACCCGCTCAGTACCTCTGCCAGTCACCGGTCGGTCCGCGGCGTACACAAACGCGACGAAAATAAAATATCGCTTTTTCCTGGTGAAACAAAAAAAATACATATATATATATACATATATATATATATGTGAAAGAAACCGTTGATTAAAAATAAAGAAAAAAGAAAGAGCCAATCATCGAAATGGAGGAGTCTCTGGTGGAGTCGTCGACTTACTTCCGGCTCGTCCCGTCCCTCGCCGCGATGGCTCGGGGGTTAAAAAAAATGCGTCTCATCACGAGCATCTCGTCGGGATTTTTGTTCTGCTGATGGGCGAGTCGGGTTTTCGCCGGGACGATTCGCCGAACGACGCATCGAGGTACGTTCAATAAACAAAAACATTGAAAACAATATTGGCGACTGGTCGTCGCGACGAGTCGCGAGATGTCGCGTCATTGCGAAAAAAAAATGAATTCTGCACTTACGGGATTTTTATTTTTGTTTTTTCCCCCACTGTCAGCTCGACGTTGATCGCTCAGTCGGTAAACGCTGACGCGAACGATCGTCCCGCGTCCGAAAGATACGAGCTGAGATTCGCGCACGTTCGCGTCGATCGACTTTTGGACTGCAAAATCGTCGCTTTGACGCGCGGCGACGTCATCGTCGTGAATCTTTGGCCGACGACGCGCGACGCGAACTGCGTCGCGCGCACCAGATCCGCCGCTTTTCAGACGCTCAAGTACGTAAATCCGCACAGCAGCGACCTCGCCGGCAGATTCATGAACCTGCGTGAACTCGCGCACCGGTAAGACAGAGAGCCGAGTGAGAGCGCGCGGCACGAAGCTTTGCTTCGGCTCGTTCAGAGACAAAGTTCTGAAAAAAAAATTATGAAAAAAAAAAAAAAAAAATTGCCTTCATTAAAATTCATGTTGTTTCGTGATTGTTTTTGTTGTTGTTTTTGTCGTGCAGATTCAAGGACAGACTCACGACGCCGATGAAGGGGGAGATATTGACGAGCGCCGGAATAACTAACCCGAGCCTCGCCGGTTTACCGACCGAGCTGAAGCTCCGAATATTCCAGATGCTTCGTTCACGTTCATTGTTCAACTTGTCGATGACTTGCCGTGAATTTCGCGATCTAACCCGGGACTTTAAGCGCAACGAGTCGTCATAAAGAACCGTCGAAGAGGACTTTTCTATCACGGGAGACGCAAACGATCCTAAAAAAAGAAAATAAAAATTAAAAATTGATTTAAAAAAAAAAAAGGAAATGCTTCGTAATTTGTGATTCCTTGTGGAATACGAATACCGTGTAAATAAATGTATTTTAATTAAATAAATATTTTATAGTTTATTGTCTTAGATGATAACGAAAAAAAAAAACGAAAAAAAAGAAAAAAAAAATGTGAACATTTTTCACCCTCCGCTCACACGAAGCCAGCATGCAAATTTAACGTTCGCTTCGACACGCGCAACAATAATCGTACGAAAACAAATTCGTTTCGCTTTCAGCGGATCACGACGATGCCGGCGATAAAACTCGGAACGACTCGACCGCCGACGATCCACCACCGGTATTACCGTCAACGGAAAAGCCGTCCCCAAAAATCACCACCTTCCCACGGCAATGCAACGGTCCCGTCGCAACGAAGGGTAAGCTCATTATTACCATCGCTCTCCCCGAATAATCAGAACGACGAGACAGCTTTGTTGACGGATT